>JAWQEG010003423.1:0-33117 GCA_033782935.1 Petrolisthes cinctipes | reverse complement strand
CGTCCTTTTTCTTTCCCTCCCGTCTTGGCATGTCAAGCAAATTATTCATGTTTGTTTTTTACCTACAGTTCAGCTGTCAACCTGCATTATTCATACCGGAATTTGTTGTATCAGCTGTTTGTCTGCCTTGGCTTGGTACAGTTGCCATATTCTTATTTTTCTTCCCTCTATATTTACACTTTTGTTACTTTATAATCACTGCACTTTTTCACTCATTATCCTCATTTACTTTTATGTGACCATTTTAAAAACAAGCTTGACTCTAATCCAAAACTAAACAAATAGGCAGTGATGACTTCTGCTAGAGCTGTGGGACAGACGTCTGCTCTCCTTGAGGTCTACTTTATATATGTGTATGTTTGTGTGTATGTGTGTGTGTTTGTGTGTGTGTACTCACGTCATTCATGTATAAATTGGGACTGTATATATGCATGCATATGAGTAAATTCACTTCTATGCTAAAAATATATATTGTTCGAAAGCGTTCAAACACTCGAGCATGCAAGGACCCCAACACTGCTTCGAAACACTGACTGACCTAACAAGCAGAGGGTGTTGAAGCGTGTAATAATAATAATAATAATAATAATAATAATAACCAACCTGTACACAATCCCTTTCATCACTGCTGTCATCACAGTCGTTGTCACCGTCACACTTCCAGTTGATGCCGATACATTTATTATCCCCTTCACACTTGAACTGCTCGTCAGTACACTCATCCTTTTGTGGGAGAGGGGACTAGAATTGTGATTAATACTCCCTTAATTAAATTAAATAATACACTTACACACACACACATATATATATATATATATATATATATATATATATATATATATATATATATATATATATATATATATATATATATATATATATATATATATATATATATATATATATATATATATATATATATATATAATGTGAAACGTCGAAAGCTTAGACATGTGTGTGTGTGAGTGTGTGTGTTCTAACCTATTTTTATCTTTGCAAGATTAAGTTACGATCGTAATGACCCGTTTTTTTAAACCCAAATATAATATTTTTCTTTAAAGTTGTGTATGTATTGGCACACACCACTTCTTCTGGTAATGTGTTCCATTGATCTATTACTCTATATGGAACATCTTTGTCTCCTCTTTTTTTAATATATTTCTAACTATAACCTCTCATTTAAATACAAGGAAATCTAGTAGAGTAGGAGAAAGATATAAACAAAAGGAAACAAGAAGCTGAGGTTTTGGCCAAGGTCAGTAACATAATAGAGAGAAATGAAGAAATTGAAGAGAAATTGGAACAGGCAAATGAAGTATTAAATGCATCCAAGGATGAAGCTGTAAAAACATAAGCACAAATTCTAATGAAAAATAAAAGATAAAGACAAATATGAAACAGAATAAATATAAAATTAATATATAGTAAGAAGTAAAACAAATAACATGAAAAAATACAAAATTTGTCAGAAATACAAATGACATGAGTAGATCAATAATTAAGTATGTAGTGAAAGAGGATGAAATGAGGAATAAAATAATTAGTGATAAAGAATAAATAACCAAAATCACAGATATAATAGAAACCATAATGGAAAGACAAGTTGAAGAAATAACGATAGAAGAACTTAACATAATGGGGAAATATGATAAGGATAAAATGCGACAACTAAAGAACATTTTACTAAATAATAACAAGGTAGAAACTATATTGAGAAATGCCAGGAAACTGAAGGACTCTAAATAATGGAACAGTATAAAGGTAGTGAGATTCTTAACCAAGGAAAACAGAAAAAAAAAAAAAAAATGTAAGAAGCAAAAATAGAAGAACAGTGAAAGAACTTAAGATGAGGAAAGATAATTTTCTACAGAGTAGTGGGAATGCAGGTAAATAAAATGGTGGAGAACAAAAAGAGATATCCACTAGGAAAGTTATACATAAATCAAAATATGGTAATGATATACTCAAATGTAGATGGTATTGGGTCTAAATTAAAAGTATGAAAATGTGGAGGTGGAGATCATTTGTAACCAACTTACTTTTCTTTACTAATTCTTCAATTCTCTTCTTAGCTTCTATTAGAGCCTCTTTTATTTCAGTTACCTCATCCTCCAGTTTTTCAACTCTTCTTATCACCTTGTTTAAATCTTCATACTCTATGATATCACAATAGTCCTTGTCCTTTTCCTTTCCCTCCCGTCTTGGCATGTCAAGCAAATTATTCATGTTTGTTTTTTACCTACAGTTCAGCTGTCAACCTGCATTATTCATACCGGAATTTGTTGTATCAGCTGTTTGTCTGCCTTGGCTTGGTACAGTTGCCATATTCTTATTTTTCTTCCCTCTATATTTACACTTTTGTTACTTTATAATCACTGCACTTTTTCACTCATTATCCTCATTTACTTTTATGTGACCATTTTAAAAACAAGCTTGACTCTAATCCAAAACTAAACAAATAGGCAGTGATGACTTCTGCTAGAGCTGTGGGACAGACGTCTGCTCTCCTTGAGGTCTACTTTATATATGTGTATGTGTGTGTGTATGTGTGTGTGTACTCATGTCATTCATGTATAAATTGGGACCGTATGTATGCATGCATATGAGTAAATTCACTTCTATGCTAAAAATATATATTGTTCGTAAGCGTTCAAACAATTGCGCATGCAAGGACCTCAACACAGCTTCGAAACACTGACTGACCTAACAAGCAGAGGGTGTTGAAACGTGTAATAATAATAATAATAATAATAATAATAATAACCAACCTGTACACAATCCCTTTCATCACTGCTGTCACCACAGTCGTTGTCACCGTCACACTTCCAGTTGATGTTGATACATTTATTATCCCCTTCACACTTGAACTCCTTGTCATTACACTCATCCTTTTGTGGGAGAGGGGATTAGAATTGTGATTAATACACCCTTAACGTATTATAAAACCCAATTATAATATTATTCTTTCAAGTTGTGTATGTTTTTGGCACACACCACTTCTTCTGGTAATGTGTTCCATTGATCTATTACTCTATTTGGAACAACTTTGTCTCCTCTTTATTTAAGTTCTTTCTTATTGTAACCTCTCATTGTAGGTATTGTTGACACAAGTTTCCTAAATGTATATTTTCTTTTTCTGTGACACGTTTGTAAACCATAATCATATCTCCTCTTTTTCGTCTTTCTTCCAGTTTAAGTAACTTTAGTTTCTTTAGTCTTTCTTCATAGTTTAATTCTCTTTAGACTCAGTGCCCATCTTGTTTCTGCTCTTTGTACCTTTTCTAATTTGGTGATATATTTTTTTAAATGTGAGTTCTATATTACTGCAGCATTGACCATTTCCTCGTCTATATTTATACAGTAAATACCTTTGCATTATCAGTAAACATATTCATATGAGTTCCATTTAAAATATTTAATTCTTTATCACTTATCTAATCAAGAACATTATTGGTGCAAATACTGAGCCCTGAGGAACTCCACTTGTCACCTTCAGCCACGGAAAATAACTCTCTCTTAGTACTGTTCTCATTTTTCTTCCTAATAGAAAATCTTCTATCCATTTTGGTAACTTTCCTTTCACTCCTCCTTTATGTTGTAATTTCCAAACAAGTCTTCGATGCGGATATCTTTCAAAAGTTTTATTTTATAAAGTCTAAGTAAATACTATCCACCCATCATTTTCTTTATTGTATTTCTGATATTGTCATATAGTAACTCGGTAAGTTTGTTACACATAATCTTCACCTCCACATTTTCGTACTTTATCTTTCCTCCATAATATTGTATTCACACTGGTTAAATACATCATTTGTTATTCTATGATTTAACTTTGTCAATGGTTTTTCTTCTTGTGTGACATCTTTAATTTCAGATAATTTAGACCCAATACCATCTACATTTGAGTATATCATTACTATATATTAATTTATGTATAACTTTCCTAGTGGATATCTCTTTTTGTTCTCCACCATTTTATTTACCTGCATTCCCACTACTCTGTAGAAAAATTGTCTTTCCTCATCTTAAGTTCTTTCACTGTTCTTCTAGTTTTGCTTTTTTCATTTTTTCTCTGAATATTTTTCTGTTTTCCTTGGTTAAGAATCTCACTATCTTTATACTGTTCCATTCTTTAGAGTCCTTCAGTTTCCTGGCATTTCTCAATATAGTTTCTATCTTGTTATTATTTAGTAAAATGTTCTTTAGTTTCGCATTTTATCCTTATCATATTTCCCCATTCTGTTAAGTTCTTCTATCGTTATTTCTTCAACTTGTCTTTCCATTATGGTTTCTATTATATCTGTGATTTTTTTGTTTTTATCACTAATTATTTTATTCCTCATTTCATTCTCTTTCACTACATACATAATTATTGTATTGCTCATCTCATTTGTATTTTTTACAAATTTTGCATATTTTCATATTATTTCTTTTACTTCTTACTTTATATTAATTTTATATTTATTCTGTTTCATATTTGTCTTTATCTTTTATTTTTCATTAGAATTTGTGCTTATGTTTTTACAGCTTCATCCTTGGATGCATTTAATACTTCATTTGACTGTTCCATTTTCTCTTCAATTTTTTCATTCTTCTCTATTATGTTACTGACCTTGGCCAAAACATCAGCTTCTTGTTTCCTTTTGTTTATATATTTCTCCTACTCTACTAGATTTCCTCCAATATAATTGGTTATGAATTTTAGTGTTTTTAGTTTAGCAGTAATGACGTCTGCTCTCCTTGAGGTCTACTTTATATATATGTATGTGTGTGTATGTGTGTGTGTGTGTGTGTGTGTGTGTGTGTGTACTCCTGTCAATCATGAATAAATTGGGACCGTATGTATACATGCATATGAGTAAAGTTCACTTCTATGCTAAAAATATCCTTGTTCGTTAAGCGTTCAAACAATCGCGCATGCAAGGACCCCAACACTGCTTCGAAACACTGACTGGCCTAACAAGCAGAGGGTGTTGAAGCGTGTAATAATAATAATAATAATAATAATAATAATAATAATAATAATAATAACCAACCTGTACACAATCCCTTTCATCACTGCTGTCATCACAGTCGTTGTCACCGTCACACTTCCAGTTGATGCTGATACATTTATTATCCCCTTCACACTTGAACTCCTCGTCAGTACACTCATCCTCTTGTGGCTAAAGGGATTAGAATTGTGATTAATACACCCTTAATAAAATAAAATAATACACACACACACACACACACACACACACACACAAACACACACACACTCAACAATGACTCTTTTGACTACAGTCATCTACAGCATATCCTTGACCACCTGCAATCCTGGACAAGAGAAAATAGCGTAACCATCAATCAAACCAAGACTGTAGTAATGCACATCAGTACATCCACCACTCCAGTACCACCACCTAATGTTACTATTGGCTCTCACTCACTACAGTTGGTTGAGTCTACTAAACTGCTGGGAGTCACCATTGACAATAAACTGGATTGGAAGCAGCACACCACCACCATCATCAAGGCAACCACCTACAGACTTTACATGCTCAAAACAATGAAGTCCTTGGGTGCCCTACACCAACAACTGAGGGACATATATACTACCTTCATCCTACCCAAGCTTACATACGCATCTCCAGCCTGGTCATCATCACTTAACATCACTCAACAACGCCGTCTGGAGAGGGTACAGAAGAGAGCATGTAAAATTATACTGGGGGTCACCTACACTACTTATGACCAGGCGTTAATCTCCCTTAATCTACCCTCACTGACAGAGAGATTCCAACGTGACCTCCAGACTTTTGGTGACAAGTTGCTGCTACACCCCAGACTCCGTCCACTCCTGCCCCCCACCCTACCCCCTCCATCTAGGGCAGCCCGTCACTATAAAATAAAACCAATTAAAACAAGAACAGACAGATACAAAAATAGCCCCATTCCCACCATCATAAATATAATAAATAAGTAATCATCCAGTCTGTATATGTATCATCTTTGTATATATATTACACATCTCATCCTATTCATCGATTCATTCATTATGTCATTTATTATGTATGTATATTTTCAGCCTCAGGGCTGCATTCTGCTCAATAAACCGATTATTATTATTATTATTATTATTATTATTATTATTATTACACACACACACACACATATATATATATATATATATATATATATATATATATATATATATATATATATATATATATATATATATATATATATATATATATATATATATATATATATATATATATAGAGAGAGAGAGAGAGAGAGAGAGAGAGAGAGAGAGAGAGAGAGAGAGAGAGAGAGAGAGAGAGATAAAGAGAGAGAGAGAGAGAGATAAAGAGAGAGAGAGAGACACGCACACACAGAGAATGTGATGCGTCGAAGGTTTAGACGTGTGTGTGAGTGTGTGTGTTCTTACCTATATGTATATTTACAAGATTAAGTCAAGATCGTAATTACCCGTTTTATAAACCCCCAATTATGATATTATTCTTTCAAGTTGTTTATGTTTTTGGCACACACCACTTCTTCTGGTAATGTGTTTCATTGATCTATTACTCTGTTTGGAACATCTTTGTCTCCTCTTTGACACAAGTTTTCTAAATGTATATTTTCTGTTTCTGTGACACGTTTGTAAACCATAACCATATATCCTCTTTATCGTTTTTCTTCCTGTTTAGGTAACTTTAGTTTCTCTAGTGTTTCTTCATAGCTTAGTTCTCTTCAGACTTGGTGTTCATCATGTTACTGCTTTTTGAACCTTTTCGAATTTGGTGATATGTTTCTTTAAATGTGAGTTCCATATTCCTGCAGCATATTCCAAGGTAGGCCGTATAGAGAATGTGATTATTTTCTTGACCATTTCCTCGTCTATATACAGTAAGTGAAGGCCACTCTCTAATTTGCTTACAATGTATACATATTTCTCACTTTTACATTTATATGATCATCTAACGTCAATTTATTTTTTATCGTGACTTCCAAATCTCTTTCTTTCTCTGCTTCATTTAACATTTTATTTCCAAGTTTGTACTGCAAATTTGGTCTTCTCTCAGTGCTTTCAAACTTAATAACATGTCACTTATCTGCAATAAACTCAATCTGCCATTTATTACTTCAGTCAACCATTTCGTTCAGATTTTCTTGTCATCTTATAAGACAGTCTACATTTTTATCTGTTCTTTGTACCTTTGCATTATCAGTAAACATATTCATATAAGTTCTATCTAAAACATTTACTTCTATATCATTTATATAAATCAAGAACATTATTGGTGCAAATACTGAGCCCTGAGGAACTCCACTTGTCACCTTCAGCCACGGAAAATAGTTCCCTCTTAGTACTGTTCTCATTTTACTCCTCCTTTATGTTGTAATTTCCATACAAGACTTTGATGCGGATCTTTTTCAAAAGGTTTTATAAAGACTAGGTAAATACTATTCACCCATCATTTTCTTTATTGTATTTCTGATATTGCCATATAGTAACTCGGTAAGTTGGTTACACATAATCTCCACCTCCACTTTTTCATACTTTATCTTTCCTCTATATATTGTATTCACACAGGTTAAATACATCATTTATTATTCTATTATTTAACTTTGTCAATGGTTTTCTTCTTGTGTGACTTTGGCCAAAACATCAGCTTCTTGTTTCCTTTTGCTCATAATTTTCTCCTGCTCTACTAGATTTCCTCCTATTTCACTTTTTATGTATTTCAGTGTTTTTAATTCATCTGACATTTCCTCCAATGCTATATCTTTCCTATTCACTTTCTTTACTAATTCTTCATTTCTCTTCTTAGCTTCTATTAGTGCCTCTTTTATTTCAGTTACTTCATCCTCCAGTTTTTCAACTCTTCTTATCACCTTGTTTAAATCTTCATACTCTATGATATCACAATAGTCCTCGTCCTTTTTCTTTCCCTCCCGTCTTGGCATGTCAAGCAAATTATTCATGTTTGTTTTTTACCTACAGTTCAGCTGTCAACCTGCATTATTCATACCGGAATTTGTTGTATCAGCTGTTTGTCTGCCTTGGCTTGGTACAGTTGCCATATTCTTATTTTTCTTCCCTCTATATTTACACTTTTGTTACTTTATAATCACTGCACTTTTTCACTCATTATCCTCATTTACTTTTATGTGACCATTTTAAAAACAAGCTTGACTCTAATCCAAAACTAAACAAATAGGCAGTGATGACTTCTGCTAGAGCTGTGGGACAGACGTCTGCTCTCCTTGAGGTCTACTTTATATATGTGTATGTTTGTGTGTATGTGTGTGTGTTTGTGTGTGTGTACTCACGTCATTCATGTATAAATTGGGACTGTATATATGCATGCATATGAGTAAATTCACTTCTATGCTAAAAATATATATTGTTCGAAAGCGTTCAAACACTCGAGCATGCAAGGACCCCAACACTGCTTCGAAACACTGACTGACCTAACAAGCAGAGGGTGTTGAAGCGTGTAATAATAATAATAATAATAATAATAATAATAACCAACCTGTACACAATCCCTTTCATCACTGCTGTCATCACAGTCGTTGTCACCGTCACACTTCCAGTTGATGCCGATACATTTATTATCCCCTTCACACTTGAACTGCTCGTCAGTACACTCATCCTTTTGTGGGAGAGGGGACTAGAATTGTGATTAATACTCCCTTAATTAAATTAAATAATACACTTACACACACACACACATATATATATATATATATATATATATATATATATATATATATATATATATATATATATATATATATATATATATATATATATATATATATATATATATATATATATATATATATATATATAATGTGAAACGTCGAAAGCTTAGACATGTGTGTGTGTGAGTGTGTGTGTTCTAACCTATTTTTATCTTTGCAAGATTAAGTTACGATCGTAATGACCCGTTTTTTTAAACCCAAATATAATATTTTTCTTTAAAGTTGTGTATGTATTGGCACACACCACTTCTTCTGGTAATGTGTTCCATTGATCTATTACTCTATATGGAACATCTTTGTCTCCTCTTTTTTTAATATATTTCTAACTATAACCTCTCATTTAAATACAAGGAAATCTAGTAGAGTAGGAGAAAGATATAAACAAAAGGAAACAAGAAGCTGAGGTTTTGGCCAAGGTCAGTAACATAATAGAGAGAAATGAAGAAATTGAAGAGAAATTGGAACAGGCAAATGAAGTATTAAATGCATCCAAGGATGAAGCTGTAAAAACATAAGCACAAATTCTAATGAAAAATAAAAGATAAAGACAAATATGAAACAGAATAAATATAAAATTAATTTATAGTAAGAAGTAAAACAAATAACATGAAAAAATACAAAATTTGTCAGAAATACAAATGACATGAGTAGATCAATAATTAAGTATGTAGTGAAAGAGGATGAAATGAGGAATAAAATAATTAGTGATAAAGAATAAATAACCAAAATCACAGATATAATAGAAACCATAATGGAAAGACAAGTTGAAGAAATAACGATAGAAGAACTTAACATAATGGGGAAATATGATAAGGATAAAATGCGACAACTAAAGAACATTTTACTAAATAATAACAAGGTAGAAACTATATTGAGAAATGCCAGGAAACTGAAGGACTCTAAATAATGGAACAGTATAAAGGTAGTGAGATTCTTAACCAAGGAAAACAGAAAAAAAAAAAAAAAAATGTAAGAAGCAAAAATAGAAGAACAGTGAAAGAACTTAAGATGAGGAAAGATAATTTTCTACAGAGTAGTGGGAATGCAGGTAAATAAAATGGTGGAGAACAAAAAGAGATATCCACTAGGAAAGTTATACATAAATCAAAATATGGTAATGATATACTCAAATGTAGATGGTATTGGGTCTAAATTAAAAGTATGAAAATGTGGAGGTGGAGATCATTTGTAACCAACTTACTTTTCTTTACTAATTCTTCAATTCTCTTCTTAGCTTCTATTAGAGCCTCTTTTATTTCAGTTACCTCATCCTCCAGTTTTTCAACTCTTCTTATCACCTTGTTTAAATCTTCATACTCTATGATATCACAATAGTCCTTGTCCTTTTCCTTTCCCTCCCGTCTTGGCATGTCAAGCAAATTATTCATGTTTGTTTTTTACCTACAGTTCAGCTGTCAACCTGCATTATTCATACCGGAATTTGTTGTATCAGCTGTTTGTCTGCCTTGGCTTGGTACAGTTGCCATATTCTTATTTTTCTTCCCTCTATATTTACACTTTTGTTACTTTATAATCACTGCACTTTTTCACTCATTATCCTCATTTACTTTTATGTGACCATTTTAAAAACAAGCTTGACTCTAATCCAAAACTAAACAAATAGGCAGTGATGACTTCTGCTAGAGCTGTGGGACAGACGTCTGCTCTCCTTGAGGTCTACTTTATATATGTGTATGTGTGTGTGTATGTGTGTGTGTACTCATGTCATTCATGTATAAATTGGGACCGTATGTATGCATGCATATGAGTAAATTCACTTCTATGCTAAAAATATATATTGTTCGTAAGCGTTCAAACAATTGCGCATGCAAGGACCTCAACACAGCTTCGAAACACTGACTGACCTAACAAGCAGAGGGTGTTGAAACGTGTAATAATAATAATAATAATAATAATAATAATAACCAACCTGTACACAATCCCTTTCATCACTGCTGTCACCACAGTCGTTGTCACCGTCACACTTCCAGTTGATGTTGATACATTTATTATCCCCTTCACACTTGAACTCCTTGTCATTACACTCATCCTTTTGTGGGAGAGGGGATTAGAATTGTGATTAATACACCCTTAACGTATTATAAAACCCAATTATAATATTATTCTTTCAAGTTGTGTATGTTTTTGGCACACACCACTTCTTCTGGTAATGTGTTCCATTGATCTATTACTCTATTTGGAACAACTTTGTCTCCTCTTTATTTAAGTTCTTTCTTATTGTAACCTCTCATTGTAGGTATTGTTGACACAAGTTTCCTAAATGTATATTTTCTTTTTCTGTGACACGTTTGTAAACCATAATCATATCTCCTCTTTTTCGTCTTTCTTCCAGTTTAAGTAACTTTAGTTTCTTTAGTCTTTCTTCATAGTTTAATTCTCTTTAGACTCAGTGCCCATCTTGTTTCTGCTCTTTGTACCTTTTCTAATTTGGTGATATATTTTTTTAAATGTGAGTTCTATATTACTGCAGCATTGACCATTTCCTCGTCTATATTTATACAGTAAATACCTTTGCATTATCAGTAAACATATTCATATGAGTTCCATTTAAAATATTTAATTCTTTATCACTTATCTAATCAAGAACATTATTGGTGCAAATACTGAGCCCTGAGGAACTCCACTTGTCACCTTCAGCCACGGAAAATAACTCTCTCTTAGTACTGTTCTCATTTTTCTTCCTAATAGAAAATCTTCTATCCATTTTGGTAACTTTCCTTTCACTCCTCCTTTATGTTGTAATTTCCAAACAAGTCTTCGATGCGGATATCTTTCAAAAGTTTTATTTTATAAAGTCTAAGTAAATACTATCCACCCATCATTTTCTTTATTGTATTTCTGATATTGTCATATAGTAACTCGGTAAGTTTGTTACACATAATCTTCACCTCCACATTTTCGTACTTTATCTTTCCTCCATAATATTGTATTCACACTGGTTAAATACATCATTTGTTATTCTATGATTTAACTTTGTCAATGGTTTTTCTTCTTGTGTGACATCTTTAATTTCAGATAATTTAGACCCAATACCATCTACATTTGAGTATATCATTACTATATATTAATTTATGTATAACTTTCCTAGTGGATATCTCTTTTTGTTCTCCACCATTTTATTTACCTGCATTCCCACTACTCTGTAGAAAAATTGTCTTTCCTCATCTTAAGTTCTTTCACTGTTCTTCTAGTTTTGCTTTTTTCATTTTTTCTCTGAATATTTTTCTGTTTTCCTTGGTTAAGAATCTCACTATCTTTATACTGTTCCATTCTTTAGAGTCCTTCAGTTTCCTGGCATTTCTCAATATAGTTTCTATCTTGTTATTATTTAGTAAAATGTTCTTTAGTTTCGCATTTTATCCTTATCATATTTCCCCATTCTGTTAAGTTCTTCTATCGTTATTTCTTCAACTTGTCTTTCCATTATGGTTTCTATTATATCTGTGATTTTTTTGTTTTTATCACTAATTATTTTATTCCTCATTTCATTCTCTTTCACTACATACATAATTATTGTATTGCTCATCTCATTTGTATTTTTTACAAATTTTGCATATTTTCATATTATTTCTTTTACTTCTTACTTTATATTAATTTTATATTTATTCTGTTTCATATTTGTTTTTATCTTTTATTTTTCATTAGAATTTGTGCTTATGTTTTTACAGCTTCATCCTTGGATGCATTTAATACTTCATTTGACTGTTCCATTTTCTCTTCAATTTTTTCATTCTTCTCTATTATGTTACTGACCTTGGCCAAAACCTCAGCTTCTTGTTTCCTTTTGTTTATATATTTCTCCTACTCTACTAGATTTCCTCCAATATAATTGGTTATGAATTTTAGTGTTTTTAGTTTAGCAGTAATGACGTCTGCTCTCCTTGAGGTCTACTTTATATATATGTATGTGTGTGTATGTGTGTGTGTGTGTGTGTGTGTGTGTGTGTGTACTCCTGTCAATCATGAATAAATTGGGACCGTATGTATACATGCATATGAGTAAAGTTCACTTCTATGCTAAAAATATCCTTGTTCGTTAAGCGTTCAAACAATCGCGCATGCAAGGACCCCAACACTGCTTCGAAACACTGACTGGCCTAACAAGCAGAGGGTGTTGAAGCGTGTAATAATAATAATAATAATAATAATAATAATAATAATAATAATAATAACCAACCTGTACACAATCCCTTTCATCACTGCTGTCATCACAGTCGTTGTCACCGTCACACTTCCAGTTGATGCTGATACATTTATTATCCCCTTCACACTTGAACTCCTCGTCAGTACACTCATCCTCTTGTGGCTAAAGGGATTAGAATTGTGATTAATACACCCTTAATAAAATAAAATAATACACACACACACACACACACACACACACACACACACACACACACACACTCAACAATGACTCTTTTGACTACAGTCATCTACAGCATATCCTTGACCACCTGCAATCCTGGACAAGAGAAAATAGCGTAACCATCAATCAAACCAAGACTGTAGTAATGCACATCAGTACATCCACCACTCCAGTACCACCACCTAATGTTACTATTGGCTCTCACTCACTACAGTTGGTTGAGTCTACTAAACTGCTGGGAGTCACCATTGACAATAAACTGGATTGGAAGCAGCACACCACCACCATCATCAAGGCAACCACCTACAGACTTTACATGCTCAAAACAATGAAGTCCTTGGGTGCCCTACACCAACAACTGAGGGACATATATACTACCTTCATCCTACCCAAGCTTACATACGCATCTCCAGCCTGGTCATCATCACTTAACATCACTCAACAACGCCGTCTGGAGAGGGTACAGAAGAGAGCATGTAAAATTATACTGGGGGTCACCTACACTACTTATGACCAGGCGTTAATCTCCCTTAATCTACCCTCACTGACAGAGAGATTCCAACGTGACCTCCAGACTTTTGGTGACAAGTTGCTGCTACACCCCAGACTCCGTCCACTCCTGCCCCCCACCCTACCCCCTCCATCTAGGGCAGCCCGTCACTATAAAATAAAACCAATTAAAACAAGAACAGACAGATACAAAAATAGCCCCATTCCCACCATCATAAATATAATAAATAAGTAATCATCCAGTCTGTATATGTATCATCTTTGTATATATATTACACATCTCATCCTATTCATCGATTCATTCATTATGTCATTTATTATGTATGTATATTTTCAGCCTCAGGGCTGCATTCTGCTCAATAAACCGATTATTATTATTATTATTATTATTATTATTATTATTATTACACACACACACACACATATATATATATATATATATATATATATATATATAGAGAGAGAGAGAGAGAGAGAGAGAGAGAGAGAGAGAGAGAGAGAGAGAGAGAGAGAGAGATAAAGAGAGAGAGAGAGAGAGATAAAGAGAGAGAGAGAGACACGCACACACAGAGAATGTGATGCGTCGAAGGTTTAGACGTGTGTGTGAGTGTGTGTGTTCTTACCTATATGTATATTTACAAGATTAAGTCAAGATCGTAATTACCCGTTTTATAAACCCCCAATTATGATATTATTCTTTCAAGTTGTTTATGTTTTTGGCACACACCACTTCTTCTGGTAATGTGTTTCATTGATCTATTACTCTGTTTGGAACATCTTTGTCTCCTCTTTGACACAAGTTTTCTAAATGTATATTTTCTGTTTCTGTGACACGTTTGTAAACCATAACCATATATCCTCTTTATCGTTTTTCTTCCTGTTTAGGTAACTTTAGTTTCTCTAGTGTTTCTTCATAGCTTAGTTCTCTTCAGACTTGGTGTTCATCTTGTTGCTGCTCTTTGAACCTTTTCTAATTTGGTGATATGTTTCTTTAAATGTGAGTTCCATATTCCTGCAGCATATTCCAAGGTAGGCCGTATAGAGAATGTGATTATTTTCTTGACCATTTCCTCGTCTATATACAGTAAGTGAAGGCCACTCTCTAATTTGCTTACAATGTATACATATTTCTCACTTTTACATTTATATGATCATCTAACGTCAATTTATTTTTTATCGTGACTTCCAAATCTCTTTCTTTCTCTGCTTCATTTAACATTTTATTTCGAAGTTTGTACTGCAAATTTGGTCTTCTCTCAGTGCTTTCAAACTTAATAACATGTCACTTATCTGCAATAAACTCAATCTGCCATTTATTACTTCAGTCAACCATTTCGTTCAGATTTTCTTGTCATCTTATAAGACAAGTCTACATTTTTATCTGTTCTTTGTACCTTTGCATTATCAGTAAACATATTCATATAAGTTCTATATTAAACTTTACTTCTATATCATTTATATAAATCAAGAACATTATTGGTGCAAATACTGAGCCCTGAGGAACTCCACTTGTCACCTTCAGCCATGGAAAATAGTTCCCTCTTACTACTGTTCTCATTTTCCTTCCTAATAGGAAATCTTTCATTCATTTTAGTAGTTTTCCTTTCACTCTTCCTTTATGTTGTAATTTCCATACAAAACTTCGGTGCAAAACTCTTTCAAAAGGTTTTATAAAGTCTAAGTAAATACTATCCACCCATCATTTTCTTTATTGTATTTCTGATATTCTCGTATAGTAACTGGGTAAGTTTGTTACACATAATCTCCACCTCCACATTTTCGTACTTTATCTTTCCTCCATATATTGCATTCACACTGGTTAAATACATCATTTGTTATTCTATGATTTAACTTTTTCAATGTTTTATCTTCTTGTATGACATCTTAAATTCAGTTAATTTAGACTCACTTCCATCTACATTTCAGTATATCGTTACTATATTTTAATTTATGTAAAACTTTCCCAGTGGACATCTCTTTTTGTTCTCCACCATTTTATTTACCTGCATTCCCACATATATACCCCTCACCCACCCGGATTCACCACTTCATCCTGAAGATGTCCAGCATACTGAACGAAAAGTTGACTTCCCATAACAACAAAACTTTTGCCTCACTTATCTATGAGCTAAGTGAAGAACAGAGGAAAAACTGTAAGATCTATTGGAAACATAAATAAAAAACTCATAAATTCAGAACAAGCCAATTCTTTCAACCTCGTATACCTAAAAGAGAATATACTCCCTGGCTATACCAATATATATATATATATATATATATATATATATATATATATATATATATTCTTTATACAATACATGGGTTGTAGTATACTTATTTTTATTTTTATTTGTATACAGTATTATAAGATTAATTGTGTTAAGGTCAAGCTAGGTCATGTAACATTTGTTTCTTTTCTTTGTGTTTAAATCACATGTGTTTTATATATGATATTTAGTTAAGTAGAACTTACAAGTGGAAAGTTCATGTGGAAAGTTCATATGTATTTTATAATTAATTTACTGAGGTATAAAATTAATTATGTGTGCATGAGAGAAAATGGAGATCATTCCATAACTAAACAAATAGGCAGTGATGAATTCTGTGAGATAGACGTCTGCTGCTCTCCTTGAGGTCTACTTTGTGTGTGTACTTCTGTTAATCCAGTATAAATTGGGACCGTATGTATGCATGCATATGAGTAAAGTTCACTTTTTTTTAGCTAAAAATATCCTTGTTCGTTAAGCGTTCAAACAATCGCGCATGCAAGGACCCAAACACTGCTTCGAAACACTGACTGACCTAACAAGCAGAGGGTGTTGAAGCGTGTAATAATAATAATAATAATAATAATAATAATAATAATAATAACCAACCTGTACACAATCCCTTTCATCACTGCTGTCATCACAGTCGTTGTCACCGTCACACTTCCAGTTGATGTTGATACATTTATTATCCCCTTCACACTTGAACTGCTCGTAAGTACACTCAGCCTGTGGAGGATATAATAAATGTGATTAGTACTCCTTTAATTAACTAACTTACCGGTGCCTGTGTACAGTTCCTCTCATAACTGGCGTCAGAACAGTCGTTGTCACCGTCACACACCCGGTTGCTGTTGATGCATTTACGGTCCTCAACGCATGCAAACTTATCATCATGACAACCACCCTGTATTATTATTATTATTATCATTATTATTATTATTATTATTATTATTATTAGAGTAAAGATTTCGCAATTTACTTAAAATACTATAAATAATGTACTATAATAATATAATTTCTTAAGTTCGAGCTAAAATACTATAATAGATAATCAATATATCATCATAATGTAATGTGTTATGTGTTGCTACGTTACTGCGACAGTTTAGTTAGTTAATTAAGGGATCCTGTTCTCCCTATGTGCTTCATCCTTCACATCTACACCTCCCTCTAGTATATCCAACTCAATAAATACAGCGACAATTAAAAATATCCGCCGACTCCTCTTTCCATCGTAGTAAATATCTTGGTAATAAAGAACAACATATGAATGGTTTTGCAGCACCTCATAGTAATCATTGAGAGGGTTGAGTTGACATAAGGTATACTGTATGATTATATTTTGTTATGATACTGATTTATTTGCACGATGAAAGGAATGTGTTGGTGTTTATTTGATTGTGGCTGTACAGTAGATTATCACTTTTGCCTAGCGGACTTTTCTATGTAATATCTCGTGTTACATCCGCCTCCCTAATGATCACCACATGGAGTCTTGATGTGGCTTGTCTGTTCCTCTATGTCCCGTGTTTTCTGTCACCTATTGTGTCATCATATCCTCCACTATCAGTTTTTTATTTCATTCCTGCTTGCTGTCACACCTCTCTATATCACCTTTTCCCTGGCGCTATATGACCTCGCTGTTGCGGCCCCTAATATCAATCAATCAATCAGTCAATCAATCCATCCACTGTCAGCTCGAGTAACACACCTCCCCATGAATCTGGTTGACCCATCGTGTCCAAATTGTCCCAGTCAACTTTCCTACAATTAAAATCTCCCATCAATATCAGCAGGTCTCTATTTTTTTTCCCCTCATTAATTAAGTCTCTCCAGTTCCTGCCTCGTATCGTCCAATAGTTGCCAATATTCTTCTTCCCCCTCCATGCGTTCGATTTGGGAGGGACATATAATTATATACTACTGCAACGCTTCTCATCCGTCCTATCCCTGTAGATATCCTCATTTTCAATATGATATCTCCGCTCTTCCCCTTCCATCTTCAACATTATCTACTTTTATATCAGTCCTAAGCACTAACATTACTCCTCCACCCCCCTCACCTCTTTCCCTCTCTTTCTTTTCTCTTATCCTTCCTTCTTCAACATTATCTACTTTTATATCATTCCTAAGCACTAACATTACTCCTCCACCCCCCTCACCTCTTTCCCTCTCTTTCTTTTCTCTTCTCCTTCCTTCTTCAACCTTTTATATCAGTCCTAAGCACTAACATTACTCCTCCTCCCTCACCTCTTTCCCTCTCTTTCTTTTCTCTTCTCCTTCCTTCTTCAACCTTTTATATCAGTCCTAAGCACTAACATTACTCCTCCTCCCTCACCTCTTTCCCTCTCTTTCTTTTCTCTTCTCCTTCCTTCTTCAACCTTTTATATCAGTCCTAAGCACTAACATTACTCCTCCACCCCCCTCACCTCTTTCCCTCTCTTTCTTTTCTCTTCTCCTTCAACCTTTTATATCAGTCCTAAGCACTAACATTACTCCTCCTCCCTCACCTCTTTCCCTCTCTTTCTTTTCTCTTCTCCTTCAACCTTTTATATCAATCCTAAGCACTCCACCACCTCTCTTTCCCTCTGTGTCTTTTCTCCACACCTGATACCTGCCTGCATCCATTCCAAGCACCTGTAGAATTATCCTTTCTGAGTTTTGTTTCCACTATGCACATCATAAATATCTGGCTTTTCCTTCCTTAATTAAATAGCCCTCGAAGTTCTAGCTTGCTGGAACTAAAACCATCTACGTTAGTATACGCTGCTTTCGTTTTCCACATACTCGTGCGTATATCCGCGTCACTCTTCCCATTTTCCTTGTCTCCTACTCTCCTCTTATAAACCACTTTTTTTTCATTTTTCCTTCCTTGTACCCGCCAATAAAATCTGTCCTTCTCCTTCTCTGATCTCTGTTTTTTTTTTTTTTTTCCTTTGCCTCATTTATTAACTCATTCTTTCTTGCTCTCTCTTCTTCATTTAAGGGGGTGCGGGGATAGGGGGACAGGCTTGGGGGTGGGGGTTAGGGGGGTGCGGGAGTAGGGGACAGGCTTTGGGGGGTGCGGGAGTAGGTGGACAGGCTTAGGGGGGGGGGTTTAAGGGGTGTGCGGGAATAGGGGACAGGCTTTCTAAATCCCCCAAGCCTGTCCCCCTATTCCCGCACCCCCCAAACCCCCCCCCAAGCCTGTCCCCCTATTCCCGCACCCCCCAAACCCCCCCCCCCCAAGCCTGTCCCCCTATTCCCGCACAACTTAAAGTCAACAATGTGTATGTGTATGTGTATGTGCGTATGTGTGTGTGTATGTGTGTGTCCCTGTGTGTATATGTATATGTGTGTGTGCCTGTGTGTATGTGTGTGTCTGTGTGTATGTGTATATGTGTGTGCCTGTGTGTATGTGAATTATATGTGTGTGTATGTGTATATGTGTGTGTGCCTGTGTGTATGTGTATCTGTGTATGTGTGTGTGACTGTGTGTGTGACTGTGTGTATGTGTGTGTGCCTGTGTGTATATGTGTGTGTGTCTGTGTGTATGTGAATATATGTGTGTGTATGTGTATATGTGTGTGTGCCTGTGTGTATGTGTATCTGTGTATGTGTGTGTGACTGTGTGTATGTGTATATGTATATGTGTGTGTGCCTGTGTGTATGTGTGTGTCTGTGTGACTGTGTAAATGTGTGTGTGCTTGTGTTTATGCGTGTGAGCCTGTGTTTATGTGTGTGTGTGTGTGAATGTGTGTGTGAGTGTGTCTCTGTGTGTATGTGCATATGTGTGTGTGTATGTGTATCTGTGTATGTGTGTGTGTATGTGAATGTGTGTGTGTGCCTGTGTGTATGTGTGTATGTGTGTGTCTCTGTGTGTATGTGTGTATGTGTGTGTGAGTGTGTCTCTATGTGTATGTGCATATGTGTGTGTGAATGTGTGTGTGTATATGTGTGTATGTGTGTGTATATGTTTTTCTTCACCTCTCGTACGAAAACCATTTCTTGTGGAAGTGATGAGATCTCCACCACCATCACCATCACCATCACCATCACCATCACCATCACCACACAGCACTTCATGGCCATTGTCGTATCTGAAAAAACCATCATTATCACTATCACCACCAACACCACCATCATTATCACTATCACTATCACCACCACCAACACCACCATTATCACCATCACCACCATCACCATCATTATCACCAACACCACCACTATTATTTCCATCACCATCACCATTATCACCATCACCACCAACACCATCATTATCAGTATCACCACCACCACCAACACCACCATTATCACCATCACCACCACCAACACCACCATTATCACCATCACCAACACCACCACTATTATTTCCATCACCATCACCACCAACACCATCATTATCACTATCACCACCAACACCACCACTATCACCATCATCACCAACACCATCATTATTTCCATCACCATCACCACCACCACCATTATCACCATCACCAACAACACCATCATTATCACTATCACCACCACCACCAACACCACCACCACTATCATCATCCCCACCAACACCATCACTATCATCACCACCACCACCACCAACACCATCATTATCACTATCACCACCACCACCAACACCACCACCACTATCATCATCCCCACCACCACCACCATGATTTCCATCACAACCACTACCACCACCACCATTATTTCCATCACCACCACCACTACCACCACCACTATTATTTCCATCACCACCACCACTACCACCACCACCACCATTATTTCCATCACCACCACCACTACCACCACCACTATTATTTCCATCACCACCACCACTACCACCACCACCACCATTATTTCCATCACCACCACCACTACCACCACCACCACTACCACCACTACCACCACCACCATTATTTCCATCACCACCACCACTACCACCACCACCATTATTTCCACCACCACCACCACCACCACCACCACCACCATTATTTCCATCACCACCACCACTACCACCACCACCACCATTATTTCCATCACCACCACCACTACCACCACCACCACTACCACCACTACCACCACCACCATTATTTCCATCACCACCACCACTACCACCACCACCATTATTTCCACCACCACCACCACTACCACCACCACCATTATTTCCACCACCACCACCACTACCACCACCATGATTTCCATCACCACCACCACTACCACCACCACCATTATTTCCATCACCACCACCACTACCACCACCACCATTATTTCCATCACCACCACCACTACCACCACTACCATTATTTCCATCACCACCACCACTACCACCACCATTATTTCCATCACCACCACCACCACCACCATTATTTCCATCACCACCACCACCACCACCACCACCACCACCATTATTTCCATCACCACCACCACTACCACCACCACCATTATTTCCATCACCACCACCACCACCACCACCATTATTTCCATCACCACCAACACCACCACCACCACCACCACCATTATTTCCATCACCACCACCACCACCACCACCATTATTTCCATCACCACTACCACTACCACCACCACCATTATTTCCATCACCACCACCACCACCACCATCACCACCACCAACAACACCATCACCACCACCATTATTTCCATCACCACCACCAACACCATCACCACCACCACCATCACCACCACCACCATCACCATCACCACCAACACCACCATCATCATCACCACCACCACCACCATCACCACCATCACCACTAGGTTATATATATTTTGTACCAGAAATAATCATACCTATAGAAAAAAAAAATTTGCCTGCAGTTATGTGAGGCACTGAAATTACCATTATTATTATTATTAATATTATTATTAATACTATTATTAATATTATCATTAATACTATTATTATTATTATCATCATCAATACTATTATTATTATTATTATTAATACTCTTATTATTATTATTATTATTATTATTATTAATACTATTATTATTATTATTATTATTATTATTATTATTATTATTAATTATTATCAATATTATTATTATTATCATTTTTATTATTATTATTATTATTATTATTATGATGATGATTATTTATAATTATTATTATGATTATTATCATTAATGCTAGTTATTTGCAAGGGGACTAACAAACTACCTACCACTCTTCCTTCCCGCGATGAAACATACATACATACATACATACTTACTTCGTGACCTTACAGACGTGGCGACAGGACAGGACTTACAGTATGACGCCTGTTGTACACAGCTTCAAATGTCAAACCAACTCTAGTCGGACGTACAGTGTGACCGACTGACTGACTGAGTAACCGCTTTCTATAGAAGTAGTAGAGGAAAACTTATTATCATCATCATCATCATTAGTGAAGGGAAATACACCGTTGGTAAAAGTTTAGAGTTGGGTAATACAGTGTTGGTAAAATAATGTGGATGGAGAGTACAGTGTTGGTAAAATTTTAGGGAGGAATTTCTGGAGCAACTGAATCCTCCAATCTATTCCAAGCAACAGAACACGATTATTTTTGTTCATCTGGTCCTGTTTCCTGGCATACTTTGGAGGAATCAAGGCACTCCAATGTACCAAAATAGAATAAATTACCACCTTAAGGACCCCTCCGTGATGCAGTCTGAAAATAATTGGGGTTTAGCGAGTCCTTCAGATATAGTGTGTGTAAAAATGACCTCTCTCTATCTCTGTCTCTCTCTCTCTCTGTCACTGTCTCTCTCTCTCTCTCTCTCTCTCTCTCTCTCTCTCTCTCTCTCTCTCTCTCTTCCAAAAAATACTCACACACACAAACACAATCTCTCTCTCTCTCTCTCTCTCTCTCTCTCTCTCTCTCTCTCTCTCTCTCTCTTTGCCTTAGGAAGTGGAGCCTATAGTTTTATCTTTGAGTGTGTGGTAATGTTATAAAAATATTACTCATATTTATATTTAATGCTTGCTACACACCGATACCAAAGAAGATAAGCTGACCAACCGACATCCTGCCTCACATCCTGCCTGTCTGACTCACTCTCTCTCTTTCTCTCTCTGTCTATCTGTCTATTTCTATCTCTCTATCTATCTATCTATTTTTATCTTTCTATCTATCTATTTCTATCTCTCTCTCTATCTATTTCTATCTATCTATTTCTATCTTTCTATCTATCTACTTCTATCTATCTATCTATTTCTATCTTTCTATCTATCTATTTCTATCTATCTATCTATTTCTATCTCTCTCTCTATCTATTTCTATCTATCTATTTCTATCTTTCTCTCTATATATTTCTATCTATCTATTTCTATCTTTCTATCTAACTATTTCTATCTTTCTATCTATCTATTTCTATCTTTCTATCTATCTACTTCTATCTATCTATTTCTATCTATCTATTTCTATCTATCTATTTCTATCTTTCTATCTATCTATTTCTATCTATCTATCTATCTATTTCTATCTCTCTATCTATCTATATCTCTCTCTCTATCTATTTCTTTCTATCTATTTCTATCTCTCTCTCTATCTATTTCTTTCTATCTATCTATTTCTATCTCTCTCTATCTCTCTCTTTCTCTCTGTCTATTTCTATCTATCTATCTACTTCTATCTTTCTATCTAACTATTTCTATCTTTCTATCTATCTATTTCTATCTCTCTATCTATCTATTTTTATCTTTCTATCTATCTATTTCTATCTCTCTCTCTATCTATTTCTATCTATCTATTTCTATCTTTCTCTCTATCTATTTCTATCTATCTATTTCTATCTTTCTATCTAACTATTTCTATCTTTCTATCTATCTATTTCTATCTTTCTATCTATCTACTTCTATCTATCTATCTATTTCTATCTATCTATTTCTATCTATCTATCTATCTATTTCTATCTATCTATCTATCTATCTATTTCTATCTATCTATCTATCAATCTTTCTATCTGTATCTATTTATCAAGGTACCTATCTATCTGTCTGTCTGTCTGTCTCTCCCTCTATCTGTATGTGTGAATGTGTGTCTGTCTCTCTTTTTTTTTTTTTTTAATGTTCCGACACTTGACATAGGCTTCATCAAATCCGTTAACAGCTACTCACACACACACACACACACACACGTCACGACTTCCGAACTGGTACCCAGCCACAAGGGGAGGGAAGGGAGGGTAATCGGTGGCCTTATAGTTAGTGCCTCAAACTCGATTTGGAAGAGAAAATATTCTTAGCCCATCACCTGAGAGGACTCTGTTTCCCGACCTATATGCTGCGAACCCAGAACACTAACCACTCGGCCATTTCCCCTCTGTGCCTGGGTGCCAGTTCGGAAGTCGTGACGTGTGTGTGTGTGTGTGTTTGTAGCTGTTGACCTAGGCCACTGTAACGGGCTTGATAAAGCCTAATATCTTTAATGTGGATACACACATTACATTACAGGAAACGGGTTTGTAGATCTTTTATTTCTGTAATAGCATTAAATACACTTCTTTTATATACACTTCCTGTCACTTCCTTTATAATGTCTCTTGTTTCTGTTAACTTATTTTACATTGTATATGATTATTTATAGATTTCTACACAATATTACATTGCCATTCCAATATTTCTTAAACGATACTTTACAGAATAGCAACACCAGTATTTAATTTGTTGCATGATCAATCAAACAAATTGATGTACGATACCTTCAATATGTCAAGCCTACCAATATAATTAATTACCTTCGCTGTGTACAGCCTGGTTTTTTTTGTGGGATAGCTGGTTATATTGGCAGACGCCTCAATCCCCGAAGGTGGTAACCACAAATGAATCGCCTCTACGCACCTCTGGCCCCATCAACTGGCGTACTTCCTCCCACCCCACCAGTGTTGCCAACCCTGTATATATAAAACCCGCTAGATTAGACTTAAAAAATCACCAGACATATGCAAAGACCCGCGGCTAGATTGAGGGTTGATTCCACAGTGAGATTTGTTTGTAAGCTTCCTAACCAACCCCACCTGTAAGGTTTCATTATTTTCCAAAAGCTGAGTATCCAAATTCACAAAATCAATCAAACAGTTAGATAATGATGATCACTGCATAGTTTATTCATCAAATTCATTAAATAATTCACCCATAAGTCATTTACATGGCTAACATTTTTTCGTGTGTGTGCTTACAAACCACTGTGGAATCAACCCTGAGTGATGTCAAACAACTTTTGCTGGTGGGGGTGTAATAATCAGAATCAATCAAGCAAGGAAGAATCAAATCAATCAAGTAAGTCAGACCCAGAAATTGATCCATTTAAATTCTAATCGCACCCACGGGGAATCGAACCCCGGACCAGACAAATCTCAGGCAGTGCTTCTACCGGGTATGCCATAAGAGTACTCCTATGGCGTAGCTTTCGAATTTTGGATTTAACTCTCAGGTCCGGCCACTACACAGTTTTACCCCTAGGAGATTTACGCTCAATATATTAGCCTTAACCACTCTTGATATGACAAATTGTTTATTTCATAAAATAAATATGAACAATTTCATCATCCTATGAACCCTAACATATATAGGACGTACAGTCGGCGGCAGAAGTTCTGTCGCCTCACCTGCTTCACCGAAACACGCAGTGTTCATGGACTCGAGAAATACGCACGTTTTCTACACCTAATAATCTCGAATCTATGAACATCCCGTGCCTCGGTGAAGCAAGTGAGGCGACAGGACTTTTGCCGCCGACTGTACATAACTGTAGGCCTAATTCGTAATAAATAATCGCACCATAATAATCAGTAGGCCTATATTTTTAGTACGTACTAATCTTCTATAGCCATTCTCCCATCAGCTATCTGTGATTTAGTTATTTTTCCGAGAAGGTGAAATGGCACTGTTGGCTATCTACCTTTTGAAAAAGCTTGTGTTTTTTCGTATTTGCATGTTTTTTTCAAATCACACTGTTATGGCGAAAGTACACAGTGACAGAATTTGTATTTGGGGACACTTTCACCTTGGGCTGTCTTCGTTTCTTTTAACTGAGACTCACTATTCACTCAGCCACTCGGTACCAAATTTCTGCTGGTAGTGAGGTTTCCGTTTCAGCACTTTAATTATTTTTTTTTAAGGTAGGCGTAGGTGTGTACAGCAGAAGTGCCACAATCACAACTGCACGGCCAGTAAATATGAGGGTTTATGAGTCATTGAGGGTGAGGGATGTGGGCCGTGTGGAAATTCCCCGTACTGGACGCGAACAAAACGAACCAGGCAGTCTACAGGACGCCCACACATTACCGTATATAGTCATATGTACAGTACGTGCAGTGGGAGGTAGAGATTCGTTTTAAGTCTTAACCTCCAGATCTAAACCGCTAAATTGACATCACTGCCTAGTATAGTAAACTCAACTGTATCCTTCTACCTCACTCTCGGTCTGCCTCTTCCCATCCGTACCTCCACCTCAGTCTCGTAACACTCTCGCTCTCCATACCATGTCCGAGGAAGTACACTCACGCACCACAATCTCTAGCCCACCTGAGTTTGGGGCGGAGATATGGCTCGGATCTTTTCTGGACGACTGCCCACTGAAACTATCACAAAGTCAGACCCGCACCAACAGAAATGCTTCGAAAAATTGAAAAGGGGTCTGACTCACTGTGTCATGTAAAACTTATATACAACTCTTTCTGTGGTTATACTATACAATAGTATTTTGGCTGCAAAAATCAATATATTTCATTACTGCATTTTAATTCCTCAAATGTTTGCATGAAAGAGGGACACAAAAGAATATACCAATAAGCTTTTAAGAATTACAATTAAAACGAAGCACTTCCATACCACCCAGTGAACACACAGGTATTCAGTCAGTGTGTGTGTGTGTGTGTGTGTGTGTAGCCTACTGTAACATCAAGATTCTTCCTCAGAAATTGTTTCCTTCACGTGATTAATCTTGTGTATTTTGTATAATTATCTAGAACGAAAATGTTTTTTTTTTGTGTGTGTGTGAAAGTTTATTTTGATGATAGTGACTCGTCCTGAAGCTCAGTGTTTTCCTCAAACTCATTCTTCATTCTTTCAGTCATTCTGCCGTGTGTGATCTGATTAAAATGGCGTTGCTTTTCAGACATTATTTATTACTTCACATTAAATAAAATCGACATTGTTGTATAGGCCGAGCGTTTGATAATGAGATAACACCGTATTTGTATGACAATGGCATGCAGTGAAATTTATTTTTTATATCAATATGCAGTAATTACAGTGCCCTATGTATCCATGCTTTGGCTGATTAACATTAACAAAAGTAAGGTGAGATTAACATGAAAATGAACATATAGGATATTGCGTGTGTGACCCCGAAACACCAGCAGTGTGTCTCCTCTCCGTATGAAAAGATGGAATTATTGTAAGATAATATTGAGAACGTATAAAATGTCAGTTGATTAATGTGTAGGAAATTGTTGTTTGTTATAGCCCTAAGCTGTATATGTTTTAAATTGTGTTTGGTCATCCTTACATTATTGGTCACTATGTTGCGGTGGAACCATCATTATTTTTAGCCACTGTGCTTAGACGGCAACATAGGTGAACAGATATTGTCTGATGATTCTCTCTCTCTCTCTCTCTCTCTCTCTCTCTCTCTCTCTCTCATACACAATATAGACACACGCTCGCGTACGCCGAATAAACCTCTGAGTTCACTTGCTGATTTGAAGTGTGTTGTTTAGTTAGTGATTTCATGAATCCTCTGGTAATATTCTTTCGTGTACTAGTTCATTATAAATTATGGGGATAGTATATTGCAATAATTATATACATAAATGTCATTCACACAGCCAAAATATGATTGCGTAGCCTTAAAAAAAAATAATTATACATGTCAAACAGGGAGTCAAGCTTGTATCGGTTCGAAACGTATGTTCGTGCTTGTGTGGCATCATAATCGTTAGAGTGGGCTGTCGTCCAGAAAGGATCCGAGCCATATCTCCGGCCCAAACTCAGGTGGGCTAGAGACTGTGGTGGTCAAACCATAAATCCCCCCGGGGATATAAGACTTCAATCTGTTTCACGAGGCGTGACACCAAGGCCAAATGTTTCCTCCTACCAACAAACACACAGAGAGAAAATGGATAGTTTTATGGGGAAACTCTCCCTGCTGTGTACTCTTCCAGTTGATATGTGTGTTGTGTGTCATGAGGAAAGGTGTTTGATGTGCACACAAGTATTTCATATACTTTAATGTGCTAATTTTGATTATAAGAAAATATGTTAAATATTACCGATGTTCAGGGAATGAAATACCATACTGTTTTTTCTACTTTTTCTTCATTTTAATGTTTTTGTTACGCAGAGGGAATGAGACACAGTTTTATTGTGTCTTTGTTACTGCATCTTTTTTAGTTTTATTATTGTGTGCTAGAGTGATCGAGACATATTTATTGTTTTACTGTTTCTACTTTAATTCCATTTGAAACCTCTATCTTTGGTCGTCAGTGTTGAGTTATCCTCTATGAATTTTATAAATGTGTTAAGAGAGAGAGAGAGAGAGAGAGAGAGAGAGAGAGAGAGAGAGAGAGGCACGGCTGCCCAGTCTAGCGGAGTACCAATCCTACCGCACTTAACGATATTAAAATTAACGTAGGGGGTGGTAACGAAACTTTTTTTGCCGACTGTACATACTATACACAATAATAATACTAAAATAATAATAATAATAATAATAATAATAATAGAGACATAGGTAGGCAGACTTGCACACAGAAAGAGAGAAGGGGGAAGAAGATGTTATAGTCACATGTCTAAAGGGAAAGGGAATAGAGTGACCTGTTCAAAGCCAGTAATCTACATGAACCCTGCCTCCCTCAATTATCACCTTCCACGTGCTAGACACTCCTTAACTCTTGAATATATATATATGGTTAAGTAAAGGTCTACATATGGGCTACGAGTTTAACATCATATAAGGATTCCACCGCCCCTCCATAACGAATATGTTTTACTGTCTATTTAACAGTTTATCTATCTCTATTCGCCCCTACATATATCCATCTCTCTATCAGTCTCTTTGTTTTTCTTCACATTTATCTCTCTGTCTTTCAGCTCACACATCTATCTACCCATTATCTATCTATTTCTCCATTTGTTTGTGTATCTACCGATAATCTATCTATCAATTTTTTATGTGTGGTTCTTTGTATGTCTGTCTGTGTGTGTGTCTAATTCTCTATGTCTCTGGTTCTCTCCCTCATTCTCTCTGACCTTTCCCTTGGTGCAAATTTTGAAGCTGGACACCAAGTTATGAAAATCATGAAATTTCACCAAAAAACACACAATTGGTCACCGCATATCAAGACAATACACACACACACACACACACACACACACACACACACACACACACACACACACACACACACACACAACGCAACATACATTATGCGAATTTTAAGGACGAGACACTGGAACAACACGCACTGTACGTGGAATTCCTTTGACTATATACAAGTACAGTACATTCCTTTGACTATACTAGTACACAAGTATACCATGTCAAAAGAAAACGGGTGTGTTGTCGGAGATGAGTACCAAACTGTGGTCCTGGTTGAACTGAGCAAGATTTACCTATACATACTAGGTAGATCTTGGTTGAACTGAGGCAAATACCCATCATGGACCGCGGGTCATCCCGATGCCCTACGTCACAGAATAACTCACCCCCCCGGTGGGAGGTTGTGGAGCGAAACAGTTTGACCATGTATTCCTTGGCCATGTCCCATACGCTCCACATGACCGAAGCACCTCAAGGTGTTCCTTTTCACACTCTCCAGCACATCCACATCCACACCACATCGCTCATGTACCGTCAATCTATTTCTCCACGTTAATCCATATGCATTTCTCAGGTAATTCATTTCCACTCTTCTAACTCTTGATTTATGTCTCTCCGTCATCGTCCCGTATGTCAGATTCGGGATTACCACACTATCATGTAAAGTCTTCTTTACTTCCCTACTCATCGCCCTATTCCTTGTCACTGCTTTTCAGCGTTCCTATAACCGTCTTCCCCTGTTGTACCCTCTCCCGCACCTCATCCTCTAACCTTTACTCATCACACTGCCCAAATACTTAAATGAGCTGACATTCTCTATGACCTGACCATTCAACCTCACTTCACATGGCTGTCACCCCTTTCAAAGACCATAACTTTGCTCTATCATGATGATGCCTTAAATCATCTTATGTCGTTGAGTTATAGGCAATTTCACAGTGTTCTTGGAATCCTTCAATGTTTGGGTGAAATGGTCTGTGGATTTAACAATGAGTCATATTTATCTAAAAGTTCTTTGGCTAAAGATGATACGTGATGCATGTTTTGTGATGTCTGTCCATTTAATGCTGCTTCAGTCACATATCCTTCATGATTCTGGCCGGTGGTGTCTTTATTTTGTGTCATACTAGCTGCACTCAAGGCAAGGACTGGTCTGTGCTGTTTGTGTCTGGTGTGAGCAGAAGGGATGTACACTCGACGGAAGGTGAATTGGGGCAGCACGGTAGAGGCCATCCTCCTATCTTCTATGTGGGTATCGTTTTGGTCACTTCCATTACAACACAGATGGGATCGTTCCTTTACACCTTCACTTTCTAAGCAGCAAGTTACTGGGTTTACATATTTTTGCTGATTGTAGTCCAATTGGGAAGCAGAAAAAACACCCACTTGCTTAGCTGGGAATAGACATGATCTTGTAGATATTCAGTTCCAAGTTCTCTGGAGTTGAGACGTAATTTGTAAGACTAACTGTACTTCTATCTACACCTGCATTTCTATGCTTTACAGATACAAATTTCTTCTGCAACACTGACAGCTGTGGTCTGGTAGTAACGTTATAGTCTCTGTGTTGCAACACAGGTACATGAGATGACTTGGAGGCAGTGCTGGTAATGCCAGTAGAGGTGTTGATGGTAGAGTTTAACAGGTCACTGTGGGCTGGTGGTAGTGATGAGATTCTTGTTTCATCTTCTGTATTATGCACGGTGTTCTCTTTGTGCTGGTGTGACGGTACGGTGTGTAAGCTGGTATTTTGCACGGGTGTTCTCTTTGTGCTGGTGTGACGGTACGGTGTGTAAGCTGGTATTTTGCACGGTGTTCTCTTTGTGCTGGTGTGACGGTACGGTGTGTAAGCTGGTATTAACGTTGATTTGTAGGGTACCTTGAGAGGCAGTGGGAGGGTGAACATTGATGCTTGGCCTGGTTTTTAAGCTAGTTTGTGGGTCGGTGTGATGATGAAGGTTGGACTGGCTGGCTGACACATCTCTTGTGTAGTGGCTGGAGTCAACCTCACCTGTGGAAGAGGAGAACAATTAGAGATCTTACATTCTATGGAGACTACAAACTAATGTTCAGATAGTAATAATAACCTTGCATCTCAGGAAACGACAATTATTTTACTCTGCCTAATAAAAATATCTTCATTAATATGTCTGTTCTATCCTTTTACCTTCGGGGAGCGGTGATTACATTTTTTTTTTTTTTTTCTAGTTAAGGCACCCTGCGATGTAGTCTGAAAATTGGAGGTAATCGAGTTCTTCAAATACAGCTACGAAACACCACCTATCATATATATCCCTACTCAGCAGAAGTCGTTCCACTTAGTATACAAGGTACACATGGGTCTTGCAAATCCAAAAATGAAAAAATCATAACATGGTTTCCAAAACTTTTATGAAGCTGGTATTTTTGGGGTAGCAAAAATGACACGTTTTCTACACAACTCACATAAAAAAAAAAAAAAAATTATTATTAATAATTTAGTTTTAATACATAAAAAAAAATAGTGTAGAATAACACATGAAATAGCAGTTCAATACATAATTAAAATAATACTTACCAATAACACTGTGAACCAGACGCCATAGTGATGGGTTCTGGGACAAGTGTACAAGTCTGGCTAACACATCATCCATCCTCTGTCCCTCATCATCATCATCCTGCTGGCAAAGAACCAACTATGAAGGATTACCACAACACTGACTGATATTAGGAGCCACAACAACAAGAACCACACAACAAAGAAAGATTACCATAACATCAACAACAGCAAGAACCAGCCAACTATGAAGGATTACGACAACATTGATTGATATTAGGAGCCACAACAACGACTAGAACCACCAATAAAGAAGGATTACCACAACATTGATTGATATTAGGAGCCACAACAACAACAAGAACCAACAGAGAAGGATTACCATAACATCAACAACAGCAAGAACCACCAACTGAGAAGGATACGATAACATTGATTGATAGTTAGGAGCCACAACAACGACAACCACCAACTATGAAAGATTACCATAACATCAACAACAGCAATACCAACTGAGAAGGATTACGATAACATTGATTGATATTAGGAGCCACAACAACAGCGAGGTCATATGCCGGCGTCCCCATAACACTGACAGCATAATACATAAGGGAAAAAAAAATTCTCCACGAAACAACAAAGACCCCATTATCAACAATATATATACCCATGTTTTTCCGAAGATAAAGAAAGTGATATCGGATAACATGAACATAATATAATGAATACCTTTAAGGGGGTGCGGGAATAGGGGGACAGGCTTGGGGGGGGGGGTCGGGGGGTGCGGGAGTAGGGGGGACAGGCTTGGGGGGGGGGGGTGTCGGGGGGTGCGGGAGTAGGGGGACAGGCTTGGGGGGGGGGAGGGGTTATGGGGGTGCAGGAATAGGGAACAGGCTCTCTACCCACCCCAAGACTGTCCCCCTATTCCTGCACCCACCCCCCATTCACCCCCCCCAAGCCTGTCCCCTACTAAAGCACCCCCTTAACAATACCAATAGTAAAGTAGTGTTATATTTGGCTTCACTTAAACGAATGTACAGTTGCCTACACTTGTAATTGGTACAGTCAGTGTTGTTAGTACCAGTTGTAAGTACCAGTTGTAAGTAAGTGGTGTCAGTGTTGTCAGTCCAGTTGTAAGTAAGTGGTGGCAGTGTTGTCAGTCCAGTTGTAAGTACCAGTTGTAAGTAAGTGGTGTCAGTGTTGTCAGTCCAGTTGTAAGTAAGTGGTGTCAGTGTTGTCAGTCCAGTTGTAAGTACCAGTTGTAAGTAAGTGGTGTCAGTGTTGTCAGTCCAGTTGTAAGTAAGTGGTGTCAGTGTTGTCAGTCCAGTTGTAAGTACTAGTTGTAAGTAAGTG
>JAWQEG010003422.1:52500-80000 GCA_033782935.1 Petrolisthes cinctipes | reverse complement strand
TTAAATATGGTATATGTAATCGCCACCTCCTATCAAACTCCTGTTACTTTTCTTGATAACTTTTAATGCCTTTCTGTTTACTTCTTCCTCCTCAACCATCGCCTGCCTGTCTGGAGTCCATCCTGATAACCACCAGTCAGTCAATCAGTCAAACCTTATACCTGCCTGTTCAGATATCTTGGTACCTTTCTGACCACACGCTTGCTTATCTATACCTACCGTACCTGCCTGCTTGCCTGCCTGCCTGCCTGCCTGCTTGACCGACAACCAGCTCGCCTCTTGTCTGTTTACCTATTTGTCAGTCATCCTCTTGCCTCTCCTACCTGGGGGTAATATTCTGTCCTTCTGAGTCTGGGTAGCTAGCTTCCAAATATGACCCAATGAGGAAAGGTGCTCTGGTATTCCCGGTGACTTCGCATCGCCCCTTATGTAATTTTATGCAATACAGTATAATAGACAGCTGTACTGATCCATGGTATTTGCATGTACAGCTACAATGCTTGTTCTTTTAGCTTGACCAGTCGTGTGAATCATTATGCTTGTTGGTGCAAGCACATCTACACTCTTACTCTTATTTCCTTCCTTTCCTTATATTTTACTTACTCAATTTTCCCATTCCCTTAAATGTTAGTTCTTCAATCTATTTTCTCCTTTCCTCTACCCTTTTCTTCCTCCCATTTCTTATCCCTTTTCCTTCCTTCTTCTTCTCCGACTCCGGAAAAATACGTGTGAGGTGGAAAAAAGACTGAGGAGCGAAAGAGACAGAAAGAGGAATAACTTTGGAGTGACCCGAGAAAAGAGAGAGAAAGATACACAAGAGCCTGAAGCGGGACAGACATTCCATTGGGTGAGTTTGTCTTGTTTTAAGTATCCCAACGAGGTCATTATGTCTTTATCTCTGATCGTAAAAACCAATATCAGCAACCATTACTTTTGGTAGACGATCCTTGTATCACTATGTAAATAAAACCACAAATTAACAACAACATCGGTAACTAACGCCGCATACCATCGTCTTTAATCATGGTTGTTGTCGTGTGTTTTTACGTGGAAATGAATGTTGGTTTAGATATCAATTTGCCTCTGCGATTCTACCTTCCTCCAAATTGCTGTTTGAGAAAAGCTGATGGAGAGATGAGATGTATACTATCGGTACAACCATATACTGGTTCTAAAAATACAAACATTATTGGTTACCACTCCCTCACATAAACAACGAGAAGAAGCTACTACACCTCTCATTATATATGTTACGGTGTCTTGTTGATTAAGAGCTTAAACAAAAGTCTTCTCATTAATCTAGAAGATTTTTCCTGTTACACGTCGTCTCCTACACGCCTCTTCCCTGTATCCATCGACCACCTCCTCCAATTCCAGTGACGTCTTTCTAGTGCTATACAGTCGTCATCACCGCATGTCCCCTCTGGCATAACTTTCCGTTCAACACCTCTTGCGTCTGTACACCATCTTGTCATCATCTTTCACAGTCCTGTCACCATCAATATCTTTCCACTAGTAACACAACATTAATTTCAACACTCTGTAATCTACTCTAAAGTGCATTAGTATTATCATTCCTCACCCTCCTATCGTCAGCACCATGCACACAGTCTAGCTTACCCTCCTAGACTACAGTTTTATTCCACTTCACCACTCCAGACCCCAACAGCATCACATCATATAACCTACACCACACCACACCACACCATACTGGGTACACTATATTCCAGCCTATCCTCCTATAGACTACACAGTATAATCCTCCACATCACACCATAAATCACATCCTTTTATTCCACACCCCGCCATACCACACCCCAACACACCGCAGCAAATTACACACCACTAAAACACCCCACCACCTTCGACTGTATTTCATTGACCACCCTCTCTGCTGAATGTTTTAAGAGCCGAACCAGACGCAGGGGAATTTTACGGAATGTGTTGTGCTGAGGTAACAAACCACCTCGGTCTGTGTTGTGTAGTTTTATGTCCCACTCGACGTAGCTGCTTAAAAAGAAAAAAAAGAACCAAACAGCTTAAGCAACTTTATTAGAGGTGCTGATAGGCATACTTATCCAAGCGCCAGAACATCATCATGGAAAATATATACAAAATAAATGTATTTCTCAGTTTTGCTTATATTTTTATGGTTAGTATGAGAAAACGCACGTTTCCTTTTTATGGTGGGGGAGGTATACTTTTGTTTCCCTGTCACCCATTTCTTGTCATGATATTAAACCTGACAAGAAAAACCCTCAACCATTAAACAATTGTATGTTTTTGCAGTTTATGCGAGTTTTTCTTACATTCACGAAAAAGTAGTATAAAAAACAGTAGAAAAACATACTTGAAATACTTCTACCTATACTCCAAAAATGTTCTAGTAATTTGTTGTGTATAACACTCCAATTCCGGATGATATAATACAATGCAGTAATGACCTGCAACATATATAAAGAAAAGAAAATAATAGTGGCGTTTGAGCAGTTGTTTCCTTATTAAAACACAGACGAACACATGTGAACTTCACCTCTTACTCCCCTCCCCGTCTCAATATTTTCATCTCTCGTTTATCCCAACGTCTCTTGGAATTTATGGCCTCTTCACTTCTCATAATGTGCAATTTTAATTTTATGCTTGATTATGCCACTGAAATTATCCGTGATGCCTTTCGCATATTACCAGCTGCGCGTAAAGTTTTATCATATACAATGTAGTGAGGACAGGAAGCATTCCTTACTGTATGTACAGAAGTTATAGCTTTGAAATATTTGCAGTATTGTTGTTGCTCGCGTGTATGATTTTAGTGGGGAATAAATTTCATTGCATATATTATGTAATTATATAAATATATTATAATTATATACGGTATATTTATATATATAATTATGTATCTATATTTTATGATAAATACAGTTATATAATCTATATTTACATTTATAACAGGGATTTTGCTGATATTTTGTTATTATTTTTGTCCTTAGCAACGAAACTTACAACTTGTCAGTATAACACAGATAAGCTCGTGCGCGCGCGTCACATATACGAGTTCATATCTTTTCTTTCCACCTCCTCATTCTCATCTTCCCCTTCTTATTTTCTCTCTCCTCCTTCCTCAATTTCTTGGTGTGTTCTCCCTTTATGTTCATCTTGCCGGTCCGTCAGCCAGTGTGTAGGTGATGCTTTACTGTGCCGCTTTATCATGCAAATGTTGTGTCTGTGTTGGTGAGTTTGGCCTCATGCTGTACACACAACCCCTTGCCAATGTGACCCACGGCAAGGAAACTCAAGGCATAGGCCATAACAATACCCGCTACGATGGATGCATGTAGTGTTTATGGAGCCATCGTACTTACGTCATATTTCAATGGCTTCATGTAGTGTTTATGAGGTCATCGCACTGTGTACTTACGGCATATTTTGTACTAGGTGGTAATGTAGTGTCTATAGTATTTTAACGATGGCTAAATGTAGTGTTCTATATAGCCATCATAATTATGGTGTTATTACGATGGCTCTGTGTAGTGCCTATGGTATTATACTTACTGTACATTATTCGTTATCAATTTAGGTATTCTTTATAAAAACACTGATAAAACCTACGTGGCAATAGAGTAAAACTTGATGCTATGACTATGACAAATTGTATCCATATGAGTGTGACTTCTTGTATAGTGTCTGAGAATATACTAGTGTGACTATACAGGAAAAGTGACAATATAATGAAACTGAAGGTAAAAAAAAAGATATATAGGAAAACAACTATGTCCTGTATGTAAGAGTGTGATTTCTGTACCAACTTCCATCTTGTAATTTATGATGTTTTCTTTGCAGGTGATGAACGAGAGTATAGTTATCCACACCTCAAGTCATTATGAAGGGGGTAAGTACACAAGGCGTTTGTCTGTACATGCTATTACATTCTCTTCCTTCTAATCTCCTTCAAAGAAAGTTAATATGACGGATTTGTGCGATATTTCAGGGATAAGTTTATATATTCATGATCCAAAGGCAAATTCTGGAAAATTTGCAGGTGAACAAGGAATATAGAAACTTATCCCTAAGATACTTTAGATATTGTGCATCATGGACTTGTCTGAGGTTTTGCATGTAGTTCAGTGAGAGTCTTGTAGATCAGTATATTTTAAAGGTTGAGTTATCACGTAATGAGAGGCAGAATTCAACGGCTAGTGCAGATTCCTCTCTCTCTCTCTCTCTCTCATCTCTCTCTCTCTCTCTCTCTCTCTCTCTCTCTCTCTCTCTCTCTCTCTCTCTCTCTCTCTCTCTCTCTCTCTCTCTCTCTCTCTCTCTCTCTCTCTCTCTCTCTCTCTGCAGGTGTTCAAAGGAGAAATCACCACCACCACCACCTTCACCACCAGTAGCATTATACACGCAACATTAGTAACGTCTCGAGTTCTAATTAGATTTTTTTAACCCACTAAATAATTTCTCCTCCTGACAGTAAGTGGGGGTCGTTCTCGGCGGAAAATCTACACTGTGGCCGGCGAAAGAGACCGCGTGTGTCACAGTGAAAATGACGACTTCTCTTATATACAACTCGACTTACTCCTGTGCTGCTAATTGCCTGTCTCAGTTTCAGGGGCGGCATTTGTACGTACGGTCATTGCCAAAAGTAGTAGTCCTGTCGTCACTTATAACGGTCTGAAGATGCTATTATTATTATTATTATTATTATTATTATTATTATTTTTATTGTTATTATTATTGTTATTATTATAATTATTATTTTTATTATTTTTATTATTATTATTATTATTATCATTATCAATATTATTATTATTATTATCATTATCAATATTATTATTATTATTATCATTATCAATATTATTATTATTATTATTATTATTATTATTATTATTATTATTATTATTTACAACACTATCGTAGGCAACCAACAGACCTGGAGAAGCGACAGGACAAGACACGACTTTTGATGATGACTGTACAAAAGCCAGAAAAGATTATCCGTAGCGACGTTTATTACCTGTATCATCTATTTCATGCCAATTTGCTTAGTTCCCATTGTCCTATCAATTTACAGCCTCCTTTATTTCCGTCACGCCCCTTGCAATTAGCCATGGGTGTGTATGTCTAATTGCCAGGGGATATGTCGCTGGGGAGGAGCTGGGGTGATGAAGGGAAGGGGAAGGAGGAAGAGGAGGAGCAACGAGAGAAGGAGGAGGAGGAGCAGGAGGAGGAGAAGGTGGAGGAGGAGAAGTAGGAGAAGGAGAAGGAGGAGGAGGAGGAGTTGTTGTGATGAAAGAGGGTTATAGGTACTGTAGGAGGAGGAGGAGGAGCTTTGTGTGTGTGTGTGTGTGTGTGTGTGTGTGTGTGTGTGTATGATGGAGGAGGGGTTGGAGTTGCTGAAAAGAGGAGAAGGAAGAGGTGGAGTTGCTGTTTGTAATATGGGAGAGGTTAGAGGTGCTGTAGGAGGAGGAGCATGTGTGTGTGTGTGTGTGTGTGTGTGTGTGTGTGTGTGTGTGTGTGTGTGTGTGAGTGTGATGAGGGAGGTGGTGGTGTTGGGAGAAAAGGGATACCGAGGGTGGTGAGGTAACAGGGTGGGGGAGGGGGGTGCTTCAAACGTAATGTGTCTAGGCATCTGGAACGACTTTAGACATGATCTTGGACGTCTCTCATTCATTTCACAGGTGAGGACATTCAGCCGGCTTCTTGTCTTTGGTCCTCGTCTTTCTCATTATGGGAAAGAAAGAAATATATCTTAGCGCTGATAGCGGCGGTAAAAAGAGCAACAGGGGTTAAAGTACAGACAGCGAGAGTTAGGTAATATTATAAGAAGAAAGATAGATGACAGTACTTGTACAGAAATCACCAGGAAGGAATTAGATAGGAGGGACAGCAAGCACGAAAGGAAAAGAGATTCAGCGGAAGAGGGGAAAAGGATTGACGCCTTGATTCCTCCAAAGTATGCCAGGACACAGGGCCATATTAACAAGAAAAATATAATGGTGGTGGCCAGTTGCGAGGAATACTTTTGAAGAATGAGTTGCTCCAGATTTACCAACATTGTATTACCCCCTTAGCATCAGCCTGCCTTTCCCCCATCGCTGAAGGAGACAGGGCCCGCCTTGAAAACCCCGACGTCAGGACGAATTATCCTCCACTCGACTGGCCGGACATGGGGTTGCTGACGTTGCAGAAGAATGTTGTTGGGATAAGAGGGGCGTTGTCTAAATACGGGTATTAGGTGGGTTCCTGTAGGGGCGAGAATGGCATATGGGAGGCAGTGGAGCGTGGTGACCCCCCAGACACCCCAGTTGGCGGGGCTAATTTTATGGTCAGGTGGGGGGTCGAGGGGATATGTTGAGGGGGAGGGGGGAAGGGATGGGGTTGTAGAGTGTAAAGGTATATGTGGGGGGGTGGGATGGGTAGCTTGGGTGTAGAGGTGTGCATTGGTAGAGCTAGAGTGATGGGGGGTCGAGGGGATATGTGGGAGAATGTGGAAGGGAGGGAATGCTATGGTGTTGAGGTATGCATTGAGAAAATTAGAGTGATGGAGCATAAATTGTGAAAGTGTGAGTGAAGGGGCATTAACAGTGGGTGCCAAGGAGGGGGTGTTTGGGTGAGAAGCTTTGACTCAGAAACAGAGTTAAAAGGATATAGGCTAAAAAAGATTGTGCATGAGTGATGGAGAAATTTACAGGACAGTGGATGCAAAGATGCGGTTTGTTTCCTGGCAACCTCTTATTGTCTGGAAATTGAATGCTACATATTCCTCGAACGTATTCCACGCAACAGAACCCCACCATTGAGTCAGATTATTTATGTTGCTTGCCATGGCTTAGAGGAATCGGTAGTCTCCAGGTCGGCGACATTATAATCTAGATTCCTTAGCGTTAGCGGACTGTATACCTGTTGACAAGCCATTCAGTCCTCGTCTATGCTGTCTTCAGATATACCCTTCTTTTATTGCTGTCCATATATAGTTTATCTTAGCTTTTATTTATAGCTGACTCCTTATCTCAGCTTTTACATCCAGCTAACGGCCTATTCCTTGCTGATATGACCCACTTTATCGTGTTTATGAGCGATCTTGCCTGCACTTTAATTCTCTGTATTGTAGTGAAGGCCACGGGGAGTCCTTGTATGTTTGGCATGTGTTGTGTCACTAGTCTAGCTGTGTTGACTCAATGTCCTCTGTTGTGCCTGTGTTATAATATTATGTACCCGTGCAGTGACGAGTGTCGAACCCGGACCAGTAAAACTAACCCAAAGTCCATCTTGTGCGACAGATTGACCAAAGTAAAGTTAAACAATTACGAGAAGGAAAGAAAATTACACGGAAGGAAATTACGAATGATTTTAATTAATTAGGTCCACCCACATCATGGTCGTACTCTTACAGAGATACAGTACTCTCTTGTGGTTTAAATCAGAGGGTTATAAATAATGTTCCAAAATCTGCCAGAAAACAGACTACCTCAGTACACCAGGAGGGGTTTTGGTGAGTAGCATAGTTTGTAGGAATCAGTTGCCTTCACAAAATTAGGTAGAGAGTATCCACATAATTATAATTTCCCTCTGCAAAGAATATTTTTAGATTTTCTTGCCCTTGTCCTACATAGTTATCAATAAACCAATATTGTTTTTCTCACTCTGAACTAAACTACTATTGTATAGCTGTCAATATATACTCCTTCAAGAAATAAAGTATCTTCCCATTATTTTTGCAGTGATACAAACGTGAGGAATGGTAAAGGGAGGGATGACCATAATCTAACCAAGCATCTCGCGTTTCACAATATATTCCGTCTGGCCCTAAATTGGTGCTGCGGGGGGTAGAGTTTTATACACACCAAAAAGAGTCATCCTACACAGTGAAGAAATTAAAGAGTTGCTCCCTGCGACCCCGAGATCTCTTGGTCCACTGTCATGAGGCAGGTTCACGAGTCACTCCCTAAATTGAGCATACAACACGTTGCTTAAAAGCCTTTCATAGTACAATGAAATGCTTTATGTTTTCTTTTCTAACATACTCAAGACCACTTTACTGTGCTGTACTCACTGTCACACGTGGTAAAAATAAAATTAAACTTATAATAATAAACATCATCAATAATTATATATAATCCATTTCCCTTTTTTCAAGGGGTTGGGAGGCTCTAGCACCAATGTAGGACCCACGACAGGCAAGGGGTCCAGCTCCAAGGCTATTCGAGCCTTTGGTGGGGTTATTGTTAGAGAGTGGGGTCCCCAACCCTCACTCCCCCCCCCCTTGTATCGTAGGGAATACGATGCTTACTGCACCATCACAAGAATGGTGGGCGATGGGGACGCCACTTCCCTACACCGAAAGTGATGGAAGTTGGTGATGAGCCCAGTTGACCTGCACTCCTGGGACCTAACCTGGTCAATCATAGGGGGAAAATAAATAATGGTCGAAATGGTGACTTAGTGATACAAACCTAATTAAACCCAAGCTGATCCTACACTGCTACACTGGAGTAAGGCAGCCTAACCCAATCAATCCTTATCTAATCTAACAAAAAAAAAAATTTAACCCGATACAACCTATTGTAACATCCTGGACAAGAAATAACTCCCTGTATCATGAGAGACTTTGTATTTCTGTCTCCTCCTTCCCTGGAACATGAAGGTCCTGGGAGTGTGCTATCAGCCACGCCCTCGGCCTCCCCAGATAAGGCTTATCACACACTACCGCCGGGGTCACTAAGTAAGGCCTCGACCCGATCTGTCAATTGAATTCATCCCCTTACTAAAACTTACTTCCTCTACTGAAATATTGACACGAAATGAGCAAGTATACATTGGTCCACATGACTCACGCAACTGTCACCCTTACGTCATCCAACGATAGAGACTAATTTGTCCTGCACCGTGACCCAAGCTAGACCCCTATTGCCGGCAAGGGTGAGTAAATGCACTAAGAAACTCAAGCAGTGCATCAGAGGCTTTCCAGGCATAAGGGGCAGAGGGATATGGAGCCTTATGTTCAGGGCACCTTGAGGCGAAAAGACGAGGCCCACACCATTGTTATTCCCTACCATATATGTCTGGGCTCCTGAAGGCTGCCCCACCCACCTGGTGTCGTCGGGGCACCGAGGGTCAAGAATGTGGGATGCAAACAAGCAACTCAGCACACGGGAAAATCGACTCTGTGTTCTCTCGTCCTTTGGTATGATGTTCCCTGTCGAAACTTTCTCTCGTGATGGCACTGATAATGTTTTAGGACTCTTCGATCGTGATTGGTTCGGTAATTTAGGTTATTGTGTTTAATATATCCTGAGGGCGATAGAGTGTGTGTGTGCGTGAGAGAGAGAGAGAGAGAGAGAGAGAGAGAGAGAGAGAGAGAGAGAGAGAGAGAGAGAGAGAGAGAGAGAGAGAGAGAGAGAGAGAGAGAGAGAGAGAGTTTGTGTGAGAGGGAGTAAGTGAGAGATAAAACATGTCAGTGAATATGAGAAGGATAACATGGTAGTGAGTTAAATGTGTGAGGGATAGTATGGTAGGGAATGTGAGAAGGGTGGTATGGAAGTGAGTGGAGTGTACGAGGGATGTCATCGAAGTGAGTATGAGAGAGATGGCATAGTAGTGAGTGGAATGGGAGAAAGTGACATGTCAAGTGGTGTGGTAAGAGGGACATATTTAGTGGGTGTTTGAAAGAGAAACATGTCAACAGGAAGACCAGACATGAGAGGAGGACATGTCAATGGGAGAGAATATGGGGAGTGCATAACTATGAGAGTAGGAACATGGAGTGTGTGGGAGATGGGGGCAGGGGAGTGAGTGCATGGTAGAGGAGAGGGAGAATGCAAGTGCGTGAGAAGAAACACATAAATTGATGGAAGGGAAGAACGAAGGGTGGGAGGGAGTGAGGGAGGCGACAGGGGGGGAGGGAGTGATGAGTGGGAAGACAGACAGACAGACAGACAGACAGACTAAGAGCAAGAAAAAGGAAGAGAGAGAGAGAACTTAAAAGGTCACTAGTGCGAGGGTGATGTCACCTGGCTGGCTGCTGGGGGAGAGAGATGGGTTGGCAGATAGTGTGCATGCAACTCAACCACCACCCTTCTTGGAGTCCCTGGTGAGATGTCCGTGCTGGTGTGTATACTTGCTTCCTGGTCCTTCGTTCGTGCTGGTGGGAGTGGTGGTGGTGTGGGTGGGTTGGGTAATGAAAACGTGCTGCTGTGAATAGTGGGTAGATTGGGTGAAATAAAGTGGAGAGAGGTATGGTGGTATTTGGTGATAGAAATATGCTGCTGTAAACAAAAAATATATATAAAAAGTTGGTGGGAGAGGTGTGGTGTGGATTGGGTGGAAGAAAGTGGAGAGATTGAGTGGTAATGGGTGATAAAATTGTGCTGCTGTAAAAAGTAAGTGGATGGGAGTGGTGTTGGGTGGGATAAAATGGAAGGTTGAGTTTCTGTAGTGGTGTGTGTGTGTGTGTCTTTTTCATTTATTCTTCTTTTTTTTGGGGGGGAGGGGGTAGGGTAAAGTTGGTCAGTAAGTGTGTGGAGCAAAGCAAAGAGAAGGGGTTGGCTCTGGAGGTAAGGACTGACTGTGGGGTGAAAGTAAGGGTGGAGTGTGTATTTGTTAAGTGAAGATTGAGTTTGTGAGTACAGAGGGGACAGAGTGTACGTGTAAGTGGTGAGAGCCGAGTGTGTGAGTGGTGAGGATGGAATGTGTATGTGAATGATGAGGAGAATATGTGTGTATGTTGGGGAGCAGTGTGAATTTAGGAGCGATGGAATGTGTGATATGAGGAATGAGGAATGTGTATGTGAGAGAGTGAGGCTGGAGTGTTTACCTGGAATGTAATGAAGGAGAAATGAGGGAAGATGAATAATTAATGAAAATCGAAGGGAAAATACGCGATTTTGTAAGTTAACAAGAAGACTGCTGTGAGCAATGATTATGAAAAGAATAAATCAAAATGGAATCAGTAATTGTAAACTTTGTGGGGAAAGTTTTCATGGCCATCTCTCCTTTGAATTAAAAATGAGTAATAAAAATAAAAAATGAAAATAAAAAAATAGAAAAAACAAAATAATAATAATTATGATAATAATAATAATAATAATGATAATAATAATAATAATAATAATAATAATAATAATTCGATACAAAAAGAAAGCATAAAAGGTAGTCCACAGAAAAAATACTGAATATTCAACCTTTTTCTTATCTTCAGCTTAAAATGAACATCTCATCTTATATATTTCATTTTTATATTTTACTAAGAGTAATATTTTTCACTGGGACCAAAGACAACCAAATTGGGAAGCTTTAGAAAACACGACAACTTAGGTTATAAGGATATATGAATAAGACATGAGCCATCAGTCCATCTCTTTCTGGCCAAACAACCAACCCTGATTTTGATAACAGAAAGCTAATGTGTAAACGTTATGAACATGTAAGAAATGCTATACCCTGTGTGTCGCCCCTCCACCTACAGTTACACACACTCACAACACCCACAACCATTATCATCATTTACACCCTCACCAACACTATCACCATTCACAGCACCACTACAACCATTCATACCCTCACCCCCACCACCCTCACCACCACTATCACCATTCACACCCTCACCACCACTAACACAACCACCATTCACATCCACACCACACCCACCACCACTATCACCATTCAAATCCACATCACACCCACCACCACTATCACCATTCACATCCTCACCACCATCACCATTCACACCCTCACCACCACCACCATTCACACCACCAGCACCACCCATCTCACCATTCAAACCACCCTCACCACTATCACCATTCACATTCTCACCTCCACCACTCTCACCACCACCACCCTCACCACCACCACCCTCACCACCACCACCCTCACCACCACCACCACCACCACCACCATTTACACCCTCACCACCACCACCATTCAAACCACCACCACCAACACTCACCATTCAAACCACCACCACCAACACCATTCTCACCTCCACCACCACCAGCACCACTTCCCCAACCCGTCTCTTGCCTTTAGGTGTTTGCCCAAGCCGTGTAAAGTCCTGGTCAAGATGTATTATTGGTGTGGCTCGGCGGGTTGTCTGAGCAAGGCCATCCTCGTCTATAATCTGTGGTCAAACATTTTCGGGTATGGCGTTTTATGAGATGAAAGAAAACACGCCTTAGAGGGTTGCTTGTAAATCATGTAGTCAAGTGTGTGGAGTGTGTGGACAGCCGTGGGTGCACATTTCTCTCTTGGGTGGAAAATTGTGTGAAAATCTTTAAATATCCGTGAAATGATGATGATCAAAAGCTTAGAGTAAAACTGATATAGGTGATGTTTACAGTCAAAATACAGTTTGTAGCATTATTAGATTATTCAAATATGATCATGAAGGTAAATAATTATAAACTCTATATTTCTTTTAAGCATTGCGAATATACACAGATTCCCTTCCAAGTAATATGTCCTTAAATACACATTTCGCTTAATTTTCAATGTTTAGAAGTTACAGATAAAATACCTTGTTGTGTGAATATTTGGTGCAATTTGTCTTCAGCTACGTTATATTTACCGAAAACAACAAGAAACTAAATGAGTGAGATGGTACATATTCGTCAGGTAGAAAAGGTGTAATACTGTAGATCACATAGCTTGCGACATTCACTCTCTATATCAACTTCAACAACAACTAATCAAAAAAGCATAATATATTCCTGTGTTTAATATTTTTTTTTTTTTTTTTTTTGTGTGTCTGTGTGTGTGTCCATGTTTTCAGAGGACTGTAACCGACCGGACTCCATGGCAGGATATAATGCACCTCCCTCCCTCCCTCCCTCCGTGGCCACAAAGCGAACACTCTTGGGACACGTGGCACCCGAGCCGTGACAGAGAACGTCGCTAACTTTAACCCTGGGTCGTCCTGTGTGCCGTAAAGAGATACAAAGCACTGTATTACCTCTTGGACCCCGAGGGGATTTTTGCATAATTCTCAGTCACTTATTGAAGCCCGTCGAATCTGCTAGCATCGGTTAACATTTCTCCTCCTCCTCCTCATATTAGCATTGCCTCTCCTTTCTTCTTGAAAAAGGAAGAGAAAAATATCCAGCGACTCCTCTCAGCGACGAAACGCTTGGAAGTGCTTGAAGGAGAAGCCGCCTTTGCATAAGAGCTTTGGGCCTTACTTACTTTCCTCTTTTTTTTTGTTTCTTAGTGGCTAAAAAGAAAAAAAACTAACGTGTAACCTAAGATGAATACTGTTGTTGATGGGGAATACTTTTACTGTATATGTAGTTCATTTGTTTCATTACAATAACCATACTTGAGATCCTCTTACCTGACGACAATGTACAGTACCTCCAACCTCATTTAATTTCCAGGCTTTTTCAGTAAATGTAATACAATACAAGAACAAATACATAAACAATTTACACACCATAGTATTTACCTGCATCTTATAAACACCGAAATGTACGGTACACGAAGCATACATTTAAGGTCAAGCACTTAGAAAGGAATAAATGCATTTTCGCCAGGATAAAAAATGCACTCTAGTGAATATTTTTCGCATGTGGTATCCGCTTGTTATGGGGTGAGAGAAACACATTTAACTATATAATGTATTATTTATGTTAGTACTACATAAGACATGCACGTATACGCAAGGCAGGCAAAATAAAAATATGTTGTGATATTGTGCAGTATGTTTTTGTCGTGTCGTGTTGCGCTGTCCTTTTCTGTCCTGGGTAGTGGTTGGTGTTTTGTGCTGAGGTATGTTGTATTGTGTTGTGGTTTGTTGTGTTGTGTTGTGGTTTGTTGTGTTGTGTTGTATTGTGTTGTGGTTTGTTGTATTGTATTGTGGTTTGTTGTATTTTGATGTGTTGTGTTGTATTGTGTTGTATTGTATTGTGTTGTGGTTTGTTGTGTTGTGAGCTAATAATGTCTCCTGTGTCGTGTACTGTTGACACCCCCTAGATAAATCCCTTATTTCTTTATGAAGATATTTTTGGGGTATGATGGTCAATAGTCGAACCAAACTGACATACACTTTCTTGAAGACGAAAATTATTTGCCTGATAAACCCAAAGCGACCACACTTGGTAAACATGGCCAGGGTTCAAGCTCTGGGACCTGCATACCCGAGCCCCTGACTCATTACCATGACAACGACTGGAGGTGCGAGTCTCACGGGTCAGGTTCACCCCGGCGGGTCACGGCCACAATCATTAAGGACTATATTCTTAAGACTGTATTTTTTTGTTTTTTTCGTAAAGCAAAATACATAGGTACGATATTTATTTGCATATAGTGGGTTCAAATACTCATTAACCATTTAGGGTTTTCCTATATGATGAAAATAATTGCTCTTTCTTTGATTTCTATAAAAATAAGAAAAACAACGATGCACTCACGTACTGTATTCTTACTAGCAATAGACAGTTTTACTTACCAAATAAAAATCCGGAGATAAGAAAAAAATAAAATATGTCTTGGTGACATATCAACAGGAAAATTTGCGAGGCGACGTCAGAGAGATGATAATAAATACAGGAAGGATATTTCCTTTGTCAACATTATGCTGGAATAAGCTTAGAATTTGAAATCTATATTTTTGTCGAAATTTAAGAGCGAGGAAAAAGGAATATTCTGCAATGACACATTTGCATGAATAATTGGGGTTATTTCGTTCTCGCTTTCCTTGAACTTTTAAATTTTTCCCAAATATACGAATGTCCATTTTTACTTCATACTTTGTTTACGTTGCCTCAAGTGACTAGACTTTTGCATACAATTCATGTTTTTTTACTGAGTGTCTTCATTATGCTTTGAGAAGTGTGTGTTAAGCTCCAGGTCCAAAGTCTGTTTTTATCCATTCATTTTGTGTCTCTTTATATACAATGTTTTACGGCTGAATCAACGGTAAATCCACAAACAGGAATATTTACACAGGACGCAAAAAAAAATTTACACGAAGAACCCAATATATTTTTCTTTACCTTTAACGTAGACTGTAATTGTTGTTAATTATTTCTTGATACTCAAAGAACAAACAGTGTAAAAATCAAGGGAAAAAAACTGACGCACTTTCATCACTTCTATTTTTGAAGATTTTTAAAGCTGAATCACTAGTAAATTTTTGAGAAAAGATTTTCATATGCCATCTCTTTAACCTTTAGTTGTTGTTGTTGTTTTTTATCTAAGCAGTTTGATAATTAGTCAAAAATGAGATAAACTGATAATGAGGTTCAGGATCCCCGTGATGTAATCAGAAAATTGAACATGAGAGAGTCCTTCAAACATTGTCACGAAACACCAACTACATTAAAGGAGCTTGTTTCGTGGCATAGTCCGGAGGAATCAGAAGCCACCAGGTCTCATACACGATCACAGGGTTCCTTAAGGTGACAGGGTTGGTGAGTAGGAAATCCCGAGAGGCAGAAAAGCTACAAAAATATCAGGGGAGGCTTAAGAAAAGATGAAGAAACGATCGCTTACATAAAGTGGAGGAAATTTGTATTTTGTTAAATTTTGCTTCAGTCGTGGCAACATACCGTGTTGTTCCTGCTTCATCACGTTATAAGTTCCGATAACTCTACACGTGTTGAATTTGTTTCAGCTAAGGTTCTGACAGTATTACACGCCACATATATTTGAAGTGACAAAATTTACAGACAAGAAAATCGTTGAGACACGTACAGCATCAGAATAGCATAAAATATATGAGTAATGTTGAAATAATAAAATATTCATAATCCAGCATTTCGGTGTTTGTTATCATCAAAAATACATATATACTGTACTGTACATACAATATTACATGTATATATATTATTATAAACTTAGGTGTCATTGCCCTATAGAATGGTTGAAGGTATTATGGTTACTACAGACAACTAGTCACTCTCTGGTATGATGATGAACCTTGAGAATAATAGTATTGTCGTGAATTAGCTATTCCCTAAAATATTTTGGAGGAATCAGGAACTCTTCAATTCATACACAATAAACTCCGCCTTTAAATCGTTCCTCACTTAATTATCTTTAAATGCCTTCTCTTCCTTTGTGTTGGAGGGACGAGAGTGGGTGTGTTGAAGGCTGGGAATCCTATTAAAGACGATGAGTGAATCTGTTGAGGTGGACCGGGAAGCAGCCTGGGACCATTGGCCTGTGAGGGATTAGTGTTGATCAGATCTGTACGGTAGCTGCTCCTCCATCCACTTCCCTGATCTTCCTTCCCTTTTACCTATCCGCCCCTGCCCTGCCCTGTCCTGCCCTTCACTGATCTATCCCCCACTACCCTACCCCTTCCTACACAGTGTTCTTTCTCTCTTCCTCTTCCCTGCTCCTCACTGCCTTCTCCCTACCTGCCTCGTGTTATTATCTCCCCTGTTCTGCCTTACCCTACCCTACCCTACCCAACCCTGTCCATTCCTGCTTTGCACTTGGCTACCCTTCCGTGCCCTGGTCCTCTTTGCCTTGCCCTTCTCTAACCCTTTGCTCTTCCTTCTCAAGTCCTGCACTGACCTATCCTGTCCTGTTTTTACCATGTCCTGTCCTGCCCTGCCCTTTCCTCTTTTGCCTTCCCATGCCCTGCCTTCCCATATCTCTCATTGTCCCGCCTTGGCTTGCCTTGTTCTGTCTTGTTGTATCAGTCTCTCTTTAGTTCACACTTTTCTTTCCCAGACACCATGCCGCTCCGCCCTGTACAATATGCTTGGTTCCCTCATGTTTTGCTTCCCTGCCCTACACAGTATCCGAAAGCAGGTAATATACTTTGGGTACATCGGAAGGTAGCGATTCATCCAAACTATCTACCAGGTTCATGAAGAGTAGAGAAGAGAGGAAGAGAGCAATGCAACACGGTGAAGGAAAGTGTACGAGGGAGGAAGAAAGAATTGTTCAGTAGCCTACCAGGGATTACATCACTCATTATTTTGGTCTCACACTGGTTTTCTTTCAACTGTTTCTCTCTTCTTTAAATATATACCGGTATATTTAATTTCACTGACTGTCACTCTTATTCTTGCTTAAATCTCTTCGGTTCCACTCTGATATCCTGTGTGTGTGCACGTATGTGTGCGTGCGTGTTGACTATCTGTGCGTGTCTGTATCCCAGCCCAAAATGGAATAAAAAAAAAAATACATGGAAACTTGCTCCAGTAACACCCCTTGAGCAGTCTCACTCTCTCACTCTCCCACCGTCCTCACTCACTCTCACCTGTCAGTTCACTCCACTCCATTGCACTCCTCACCCTGCATCTTGTCTCACTATTTCCTCCCGTTAATTCGTCCCGCCCTGATCCCCCTGACCTGCTCACTGCTCGCCTTGCTCTGATCAATCGCCACTCGTCTCACCTGGCCCACAAAAACTGGTCACATTCAATTATCCAAACAACTGTGTGGCTGTTTTTGGACTCTTCATTACCTGTGATCCAGTGTCAATGTTCTTACCACAACTCTACATGTAGGCTTTATTTGGCTTCTGTTAGTTAGCTGCCCTGTCCTTTACAACTAGTACCTGCACTGCCTTGCCCTGCCCTGCCCTGCCCTGCCCTGCCCTGCCCTGCCCTGCCCTGCCCTGCCCTGCCCTGCCCTGCCCTGCCAGATAAAAATTCGCAATGCACTGTTTTGTCCTGCCGTGTTCTGTCTGCACCTGTCTGCTCGTACCTCACTCTCTCTCACTCTCTTGCCCTTCCATATTTCCTATCATGCTATATCCTTTCCTTTTTCTACATCATCTTCCCTTGGCAGGCACTTCTTATCACACTCATCCTGCCCTTCACTATACTCCATTGCCCCACACTTCACCCTTGCCCATCCATAGTTCTGGCCTGCCCTTACACCTGCCAATACACCACTGTCTCCACCTCCACCAACATCAGTAACAACATTAACGCTTCTGATAGTTAAAAAAGGAATCTACTGACTTACCTGGGAAATGCAGGAGAAAAAGCCTCCGGTTTCTCGTCTTTATTTCCTCCTCACAATTTCAGGTGCAATAACATTTTCATTCATTGTTTTGCAGAATAGGAAGTATAAAATGATCCTGAGAGGGTCCCACCCACTATTTTATTCAGGTTTATCAGAACTGCAAATCGTGACATGAGTTTCGTTTCACTCGATAGGATCTTAATGAAGCCAGTGCACATTTTACAATCACAGGACTCTTTGGCCCTTTATGCACGCGACTAATGGCAATAAAATCATCATGTTGGATATCTTCATGCGAGAAGGAGAGATGACGAGATACTCACAATTTATTGGCCATTTGTTCCCAAGCGTTCTGCCGAGGAAATCGAACCTAAGCGAGAGAAAGGAAGAGAGTGAGTAGGAAGGGAATCACGAACGGAGGAATATCTCTCCAAGTATACTCAGGTACAAGTCATTACACACTGTAGATATGCTAGGAAATTACTCACACCAGTAAGGAATGTATGTGGAGGAGAGGTTATGAGTTAGATATTATTTTGGTACATGAGCTATAATTAATTTCGGGTAGATTAGACAGGGTCAGATTAATTAGATTACATTAGAATAGGTTAGGGATATATATGTGATGATTTCAATTATATCACAGAGAAACTACTCCTACAATGACCTTAAACTTCCTAGGAAAATAAACATTATAGGAACAATCGTCAAACCGAACACACTTGGAAGATAGATACGCCAACGGGAAAAGGAACAACGTGGAGAGTTTCCTATATATCACTTTTATGTGCATGTGTTGTGGTGGCGGTGGGGAGCCGCTACGATAAAACTCACCACCACAATGGACGCTAAAACAGATGATATGATCGAACCAATCCCCCCTCAACACAGGTTCCGTCGGCATCATGAACTTCGACACCTTAATTCTGGCCGAGGTGAAGGAGTTATCCCCAAGTCGCTCTCGTGGTTCAGGGAGAAGTGCTCTGTATTCTGTTTCTATTCAGGATGTTTGCAAGTTTTTTGGGAAGTACGACAGAAATAACGATCGAGCAAGAGAGGTCTGATGGTTCTTTAAATGATCGGCACAGCTCATGATGTCCCTGGAATAAACAAGCTATTTTTCTGTATCCATCGTCTGAGGTGTCAAAATGTTTTACACGAGAATTGCACCGATAGTTTTTTTTTTTTTTTTTTTTTTTTTTTTTTTTCGTGTGTACAGTTTCATGTAGACGAAGGGGAAACACTGCTTCATTCTCTCAGTTTCTCTACACTTGAAAACAATCGATTCAAATTATTATTGTGTGTGACATCATTTGGAGAAGAAAGAAATGTGAAAAGGTTTACATGATGGACAGAAAGAATTCAGTTTGCCGAGTCCTCTCCCTCCGCCCCTCCCTTCTCCTTAACTTTCACTTACTCTGGTTTTCTGGTTATATTTTACTTTAATTCCTCGTTCTATTTTTTCACTCAAAAATCTTTATTCCTTTCATTAATTTTGCAATATAATGTTCCTCTGTCTGTCTCTCTCTTGTCTGTCCGTCTGTCCTTTTTCTCTCTCTGTTTTCGCTTTATCACTGTTTTTTTCTTAATCTCTCACCCTCCTCCTTCTTGTCTCCTCCGTCTCCCGGTCTGGTGTGGAGAGGAGAGGGGTTGTGACCCAGCCTCCAGTTCTTTAGGTTACTCCTTAAAAACTAATATTTCTTTCCCAGGGAGTATTTACTCGGGTCAGCGCGTAGCGGGGCGGGACAAGGAGTTAGAGTGGGGTTGGTTACGTTTGTTAACACTGACCACACTCGTATTTAGAGAACACTTGAGAGCGGTGAGATAAACAGTGGTGCTGAGAAAGGCCCCGACCCACTCACATAAAAAAACTTTAATGCTATTTTTAAAGCTGATGTTAAATTGTTCCTTAGTTAATACCAACGGTTCATTTAAGTTCCTTTTTATTAAATAAAAATAAAGATTTAAGAACCATGATCCATATATAAACATTGATACACTTGGTTTACCGGATATTGATTTTATAAATTACTGTATTTGATTAGTCTTAAACGAATTTCCATTATTAAAGCATCCTGTATACACAGGTCCCCTCCCTCCCTAGGACTGGTCTCATTTTGTCCCTTCCGTCGCTCTCTCCCTCTCTCCTTTCCCCTCTCCCTCCTTCCTTCCCTCCCAGGGGCTGGTCTCATCCTGTTCTTTCCTCTCTCTATTAATCACTTGCCTTCTCGACTCTATGTGTTTAGTAAAATGGAGTGGTGGTAATTAGTGGCAACAGCAATGCACTTTTGAGATGTTGTTTGCACGAGACAATTAAGGGAAGATTCTTTTGTTGGTGAATGGAAAGGTCTCTGATACCTCCAAACTGTGCCAAGAAACAAATCCACCATTAGTAGTACCATCAAGATCGTTCTGTTTCCTGGCATAGCTAGGTGGAATCAGTAGCCCTCAAATATACCAACAAGATATTCTCCCCTTAAAGCGACCTACACACCGGAACGAGATAAAACAAGTTAATATACCAACCTGGTATGACGTGACTCCTCGTGATGCCATGAATGTTAGTAGTACTTTTTTATAGTTTGTGAATTTCTTAAGTAAGTTCCATGATGTTGCCCGCAGGTTTATCCATTGTTTTCATGTATTCCTATGACTTATTTGCTTTGATAACTAAAAACCTTCCTGCAATCCATTAGAAACTGATACGCTGCTACACTCAGTCAAAAAATCCAATCCAGTTCACTGCTGAAGGGAATATATTGCTTGTTTATACATTATTTACCTTAATGTATATCAAACCTTGTCCGTAACTGTACAACACACACACACACACACACACACACACACACACACACACACACACACACACACACACACACACACACACACACACAGACATATCCTTCCCCCTCTCATGCACTCGACTCCAGCAAGAGAGAGAGATAGAGTGAACAAAAAAAATTGTGGGTATCTGTTCCAGCGGACCTTAAGTGGGGATACGGAGTCAACACGGTCGCTTTCTCAGTCAAGAAGGATAGCCTCTTCTTTTTACGACTTCTGTGAGGGGCCGGCAGCCAGCTTCTTGTCCAACTCTTCTATTTTTTTTGTTCCCCCGTCCTTAGAATAGGTTAGGCAAGTTGTGGAGTCCATGGTATCACGGGGGTAAGAGGTAGTGGTGGTGGTGGTGGTGGTGAGTGGATGGGTAGTGATGGTGGTGTGGATGTGTGGATAGTTTTTAAGACGCTAAATTTTATTGAATTCCAGTCAGCTATGTGCAATAACTACTGTAAGATATTCAACTTTAATCACCTATTGGAATCCCTCACCCCTTGTATGACTGTCTTCTGCTGCATCAAAATAGTGAGAAAATTGTTGTATGTCTTAAAGGTTTCATTCCTAATGGTGGTGAAATCACACTGGCGTGATGATCATAAACGGTGAATAAAACCCACTCTTGTTGACGGAAATAATATATGGATTAATATATGTATGGATTAATATATTATTTCCGTCAACAAGAGTGGGTTTTATTCACCGTTTCATTCCTACTCCTCAATCTTAATTACCCTTTTCCCAGACACGGCCTAAATATTTATCCCTTCAGCCGTTCATTCCTCTATCCATCCATCCATTTATCCATCCAGTCACCTAACTATTAATTTCATACCCTATCTACTAATCTATCCATACATACATACACACACTCAGGCACTATCATATCTATATCCCCATACATCTATATATACATCTATTTAATACAACATCCTTCAATTCATTCTTTAATTCATTCATTAAATGTATTCTGTCTCCCCGGAAGTGTCAGACGTGGGAATTAAATGAACAAGAAAAGCTTTGAATAATAATAAGCTGTTATGAATAAGTTAGTATGACACACCCATTCATACCCTCAAGTCTCCTTCTCCTCCCTTACTCCTCCTCCTACTTTTCTTCCTTCTGTTTCTCATTTCCTCTTTTTTTCTTCATCATCATTGTTTTTACTGATGGTATTAAAACAACCCTCTTTGATCATTGGCTCATACACAGTTTTGATTAAAGCTAACAACATTTATTACAACAATATCCATAATTATGATCGCCCACATGATAGTTGTCGCTTTGTAAAAAATCTAAAGGGATATGTAACAGTTCCCCAGTTATTGACATTGAGGCATTTTGCTTCCTGGGGCATAGTTTAGAGGAATCAGTATTTATAGGAATCAGTTGCCCTCCACACTATCAACAGGAGTCTATCCCCCCTAACAGCAGTGGGCGGGACTTATTTGCCATGTACAATCAGCAAATAACGAACGAAAAACACACTGAGTATAGGTGGAGTTCCAGTCCATGGGCAGCAATATACATATAAATCCATCCTTGTGTTTCATGTCTGCCGCGCTCCCCTCCCCGCCAGATGGAGTTAGAGTCTGCTATGGTGGTGTCAAGGAGCTATTTCATACACAGATTGAAATAAATTCAAGAAAGAAGACAGTACTAGGCCAGAAAGACCTTGTACCGCCTCCCTATATGTTTCCTCTCTGTACCTCTCTCCTTTATACTTTCTCTCCATGGTTCTTGTCTTTTCCATATACCAAGGCTAACGTTACTACGTGGCTTTACTGCCCCTTCTACTGTCTTTCCCCCACCTACCCAACCTCTTCCCCTTCTATTGGCTTTCCTCCACCTACCCCATCCCTGCCCTTTCTCCTGGCTTTCCCCTACCTACCTCCTCCAGGCTCTCCCCACTTACCTCCTTCCTCCAACCTCCTCCCCCTACCTACCTTCTCCCTGCCTGCCCCCTCCCTGCCTGCCCCCTGTTCTTACTTTCCCGGCCTCCTCCCCGGATCCTCACCCAGTCAGCAAACACACGCCACTTTTTTCCCAAGCGTCGTGGTGAGGGTGTTGGGCTGAAAAAGATCCCTGGGCGGGCATCACTCCTCGATGCCATTTTCAGCATCATTTCTTTTTCATTTGTCACCTGTATTTGTGGAGCGGCTGGCTGCGGCCTGTACAGTCACCCAGAAAAGTTAACCTGCATTTGTTTGGAGGGGAGGGGAATTTTTCTCGGCCCTCTGACGGTAGTTGAATGAAACACGAGTCTGGGACAACGATCACGTAATGTTTGCTACCCCCGGGAGGAAATGTTTCATGGATTCAACCAGGGTTCTATTGACTTATAATATTATGTATTAAGTACAATTTAGCACTTTTCTGTACTCTCCTTGCCTGCCTTTCTTTACCTCCTCTGGTCCTAGTCACTCGAGAAAAATAGATGTGTGTTCGCCATACCCGGAGTTCACCTCACTGGCGTTCACTACTCCCAAGTCTCTCATGACGCGGGGAATACTCTTTATAAAAACCACAGGAGGTTAATTCATACAAGTAGGAGTGGATGAAGTTAGGTCTGTTTATTGTATTCATAGGTCAAGTTGAAATTAGTTAGTTTTTCATAAGTTTGAATAGATTAGATGTATCTAAAATACGTTATGTTAGACCATTTCAAGATTGTACATTTTTTAACGTCATTCAGTGCATCAAAATTAATGTTGCCAACGTGTTGCTTAAACCTACGACCAATATACACACCTATGACTTATTTATAATACAATATGCACCCTAGACGACTTATCTATATCCCTTATACCCTTATAGATACTGTACACTCTCTACTCTTACATAATTTATTTTGTTGCAATGGGTCTGTCTGAACCAATGACATATCTATACATCCTATGCCCTTGGAGATTTCTGAATAATGTCTTCTGCATACAACACCCTATTCACTGGTGCCATCCTGACCCCGGGGAATGTCTGGCACGAAAGATTCCCTCACCGTCGATCCGTTTTATCGGGAGGGATGCTGGGCCGGGAGGGATGCTCAGAGCGTATAAAGTAAAAAACTCAAGTAAAGAGTGCAATTGTCTCCTCTAGCAAGTTTATTTTATATGCGAGGTTAGACTTTGTGCTCACCTTCACTGGTCTGCTCACTTACTTTATATACAAGAACAACAACAACAGCTACAACAACAACGACGACTACAACAACAACGCCCCCTTCCTTATACACGAGCCTCTCCTCAATCAACCATCGGCCCTTTTTTCGGTTCGGGAACAGGCCTTGACCACCATCCATCATTAACCTGTCTGACACCCTGACCTGGCTAGTCTTTAATTGTACAATCGCGATATAAAATGACTTACACCTCATATGGATAAAGCGAGGCAGTTTGAATCATTGAGGACGCTGGCAATATGAATATCCCGATCAGCCTATAACGTAACCTAACCTAACCTTGCCAGAGCAATATTTATGAACCGGTTCTAACTTTGTAGGACGCTCACAGTGCAGTTCCTCAGGTAATTCTAACCTAACCTAACAGTACCTTTCCTAACCTAATCTAACCTAACCTAACCTAACCTAACCTAACCTAATCTAATCTAACCTAACCTAACCTAACCTAACCTAACCTAACTTAACCTAACCTAACTTAACCAAATCTAACCTTACCTAAACTTACCTCAGCATTCTTTCTAAACCTGATCTCGCTGAAACCTTCCCCTGTTATCCTCCCCGTGGGAAATAATTAACCGACTGGCCGCCTGGGAAGTCCACGTCGGCACCCTGATCATTTGGACTCATAGCTCCTGATAATCAGTTTCATTCGCACCCTGATTACCTGACCGTATACCTCCAGATAATCTATGTCTTAGCTTTACGAGACAGCCAATTGCTTTTTTTATGGATTCTGTACAGTCGCTGGTAAAAGTTGTGCTGCCTCTCCATCTTTATGTTGTGATGATAAAGATTGTACTCTGTGGTGGTGTAATCGGTCGTGTATCATTATAATTTATGCATATGTACAACCACAATAATAAAGCAAGTTTCTTCCTCAATTAAGGGACCCCGTGATGTAGTCAGGAAATTGGAGATAAACGAGTCCTTCAAATACTGCCACGAAACACTATCTACTGTATATAGAAATAACTTGTTACGTGGCATGGTCAGGAGGAATCAGAAGCCTCCACTTTTCATACACAATCACAGGGTCCTTAAGCTTGGTCAATAACATCTTGTGTTAATGAAGGTCAAGAGGAGAAACTAATGAAATGTATTTTTTAGCATCACCAGTCGTGTAGCGTCACATTTGCGTTCTGCTAGTAAGTAGGAAGTGAATAGTTGGAAAATAATCATTCTCCGTAGTGCTACATCTTGAGTCATACACCGCTGAGGCAGGAGATGTGGCGAAACTTGAGTCCCCGACGGTATTACGTGAAGCCATGGATGCAAGTATTTAGGGAACCCCTCCTATACCTGCCTGGTGATGTTCCTCCTTCCCCTCTAACTCGTTCAACTTCCCCTCCTCCTCGTTCTCCTCCTTATCTTCATCCTTCCCCTCCCCCTCCTCCACTTCATCATATTCGTTCATATTCTTCTTCCACTTAACTGCGAACGATGATGATAAGGTCAGAAGAAACAATCTCCTCTCATTCACAACAACATTATTCGCTAACTTTACCATCCCTCGGGCTAGACGACAGAACTTTAGACCAGACTGTACATCCACAGACGAGTCGATGCAGACATAGATACAAATATAGAATCGCGATTGTCTTGCACATATATATAAATAGATGATGGGCTGTTAGTGGCTATGATAGGAGTGAATGCTGATATACACAAGCAGTAACTACAGCCTCGTTACACAAATTATATCGCGGCTTCTCTCGCCTTGACGATACCATCAGTGTTCTTATTATCTAGATGAAGCAGAGGGCGGGTGCCGAGCTGACCATGGGCGTGTGGGCGTGCGGGCGTGCCCTTCCAACCAGCCAGGCCTTCCGAATAGGAGCGGTGTATCAGCTATCCTAGAGGAATTGGAACTTATCCCCCTCTTACTCTGAAATATCATTGGTCTCAAAAGGGTATATGGCACACAGCGTTCCAGATCAAGAGGGACGTTTGAGCCATTTGTGCTTGGTCAGTCAAAACACCATTACCCGATAAGACATGTATTGCCAAAATAAATCATTGTGTCCATCGCCGGTAGTATGATGTGGAGTGGAGGATACATGGTCGCATCAACGCATAATTTTCCCAGGTGAGTAATTACTACACGTGTTGTTTAGGGAGCCTCCTATATATGATGGGGCGTGAACTGTGGATCACAAACCATCCCTTCTCTGAGAAATAACCTATAGTGATGATCTACTTTTATTAACTTTTCAACATATATTATTTACAGGGAAGGGATCTTGTATTCATATAATTATATACTATGCAGTCTCCTCCTTTACACACCATGCACTCATTCCCTTCTCTACCCCCCTCCAACACCCACCACTCATTCGCCCCTTTCCTACCCCCACACAACATTCATTCCCTTCCTTAACCCCCCCTCCAACACCCATAAATCATTCTTCCCTTCCCTTCCCTGCATCCACACAACATACACTCATTCTCCACTTGCACACCCCTACACCACTCATACCCATCCCTCTACCCCTCCAACACTCATACCTATCCCTCTACCACTCCAACACACCCACAAATCATTCTCCCCTTTCCTTCCCTGCATCAACACAACATACAGTCATTCTCCACTTCCACTCCCCTACACTCATTCTCCACTTCCACACCCCTACACTCATTCTCCATTTCCACACCCCTACACTCATTCTCCACTTCCACTCCCCTACACCACTCATATCCATCCCTCTACCCCTCCAACACACCCACTACTCATTCTCAGGCCACTTCCCCATGGCCTCACCTGCTGAGACACTATCACGGCATCTCTGGCGCGTGTGCATGAGGGGATGACCATCATTCCTCCCTCTGATTTCACTCATTATCCGACCCTGCATCATGATAACGTCGGTGAGGGATGGGCCATCTGATCTGGTTAATTGGCTAAATACTCCTTGCATAATGAAGGGGAGGGGGGATAGAGCGTCCCTTATTTTTTTTTTTATTATTTTTTTTTTTTTTTTTGCAAGTTTGTGTGTGTGTGTGTGTGTGTGTGTGTGTGTGTGTGTGTGTGTGTGTGTCGTCCGTTTTCTGGTACAGTTTAGAAGAATCAGCAGCTCTTCAATTTACCAACAAGAGATTCCCTCCTATAAAGATACAACAAACCAAACCAGACGTTCTCATGGCGTCCATTCTTACTGATATTCACAGCTCCTCTTTTTCTTTAGTATTTTTTTTTACCAAAGAGTGAAGAAGGTGTTGTTATATCGTGTGCCATAAATTTTCTAACATGTGCACTAGAGCGAACCTGTTTAACGCATTGATATGTTACTAAATTATACCTCAGCAATAGCCAAGAATATAATTGACTTAATAACTAGAGAGATAGTAGTAGCCTTCCTCTCCTTGATAATTGCTACCAGGGTTATATATTCGTTATCAATAGGAATTTTATTGTCATCACCACTGTTATTACTTTTACGATTAGGTTTCTTATCTGTGTGGTTTGCTACTTGTTACCGTTCTAATCTTTTTCTGAGTATTGTTATTCGCGACCAGGATGATATCATATCCTCTCTCTCTCTCTCTCTCCCTCTTTCTCCCTCTTTCTCTTTCTCTC
>JAWQEG010003422.1:0-50000 GCA_033782935.1 Petrolisthes cinctipes | reverse complement strand
AAAAAAAAAAAAACAATGGATGTATTTGGAGTGAGAATGAATACACTGACTGGACTTGTTTGATGTGGGTATGAAGTATGTATGTATAAATAGTGAGTGTAATTATATGTATTTATGTATATTGGGTGTAGGTATATGTATGTATGTATGAATAGTGAGTGTAAGTATATGTATGTATGTATGAATAGTGAGTGTAAGTATATGTATGTATGTATGTATAGTGAGTGTAGGTATATGTATCTATGTATATTGGGTGTAGGTATATGTATGTATAGGCCCTATGTATGCATAGTTGGTGTAGGTATATATAGAGTATATACGTATTTATATATGTATAGTGGGTGTAGGTATATGTATGTATGTATAGTGGGCGTGCATTAGTGAGGCCGACCGTGGGCGTGGTGGGCGTGCATATCCTCACACCTGGCCAAGGTAACCATATTTGTAAGGAGGGCAGAAATCAGAGCAACACATTATTCACCACAGACGCCCCCCCTCCCTCCTTCAAAAACAACCACACCACTGTCTTAATTAATGGGTGATTCTTTTGATTAAACAGTATACTATCTCTTTAATTGTCTCAAAACGTGGGTTCCGTGCTGACTGTCTGGGAGGGAGGGAAGGAGAGAGGTAGATAGGTCAGGTCGCAGGGCAGTCTCTCTTCTCTTCTCTTCTCTTCTGTTGCTCTGAGTATATTTGTTATATAACTGTAACTGTTCGTCCCTTGGAAGTGCCTGCCTTACGTAATCTTCTTTATGATACAGAATGGACGTTAAGGAGTGTAGTAAAATCTGATATGCTTCCCCCATCAGACATAGCTCATCAGACTTATAAAGAGTATATGTCTGTGTGTGTGTGTGTGTGTGTGTGTGTGTGTGTGTGTGTGTGTGTGTGTGTGTGTCGGTATCATTCAGGGCTGATCATAATTTATAAAGAGATGTGTATATATTTTTTTATCACTGAGATACAATCGAGACCTGTAAAACGGGAGTCTGCCACGATGCTTTCATGTAAAGAAACTGTGATAAATGTAGTAAAAAAAAAAGTTGGAGATTAGTGAGTGCTCCAAGCAGTGCCACGAAATACCACCACACTGAAGGAGTTTGTTTCGTGGCTTAGACAGAAAAAATCAGTAGTCTCCAGTTCACCTACGAGACAACATGTCCCTTGAATAGTTATGTGAGGCAAGTGACGCCCAGCCCAGGGGAGCCTTCAGCCAAGTTTGCGCCCTTGAGGTAAGAACCAGAGGGCTTCAGGTGGTACGAAGATCCTCCCAAACCTTCAGGAACTTGGGGGCTGATTTAATTAGTCTTCCTATGTCAACAGAAGACGTGTAATTACTGAAAAATGTACAGAAGTAATACTAGAACTTGAGAATGAACATTTATCGTTACTGGGAGCCAAATTGCTCATGCATGTACCGTACAAATATTCCGTTTTACTCCCTTGTGAGTATAGTTTAGAACTCGCATTTTCTCCATTAGTTGTGTAATTCAGCTCTTGATATCTGCTGCATCTCGAAGGTAGGAAGGAGTAAACATATAGATTGCAAGAGGTACATAGATATGTCTTTTATATTTATTAATAACTATGTAATTTCTTGATTATATTGGCTTGCCTTTTTACAACGCAAGGTATACGAAAATTTGGAGAAAACATTTCTATTTACATATATCGTATGACTTACATTCATTATTCAAAATAGAAAATGCCACTGAGTGTAAGCTATGAAAACTTAATACACAACTGTGACCTTTGTGACACTGACCTTACGTGTGATTTACACCTCTTGACTACACCTGCATGTACCCATCACTCACTACACAGCGGACAGAAAAAGTTAGGGGGACACATCGATAATATTTTTCATTTCCCAGCACAAGGTAATTGTTCATCTTGGGTTTCAATAGTGGACTTCTTTTTTATCCTGAAGTTATTCGCCGTCTAGGTTAACAGCCCTTATTACCTTACGTTTGCATAATAAGTTTGGTTGAGAATAAATCAGATATTCGAATGGAAATATGGTCACACTTACCAAGTTTAACCAACCTTAATGATGGATTTGCTTGGTACGTATAGATATGATCAAGATTTTGGCTATACTCTAAATTTTTATATATTAATTAAATAATACTTAATGTTTATATCAGGAAAGAGTTTTCAGTGCAGACAAAGACAATTAACAAGTCTCTTTATAACAAGGCTATTCGGACCGTTGTAGTGCAGGCAAATACTGCGATGACTCAAGTTTAATGATACCCATGCACGGTGGATTTATTACACTGCAATCACTGTGATGTATAAAATGGATGGCAGAGATATATGAAGGAGACAAGCAAGGAAATACAAAACAGGGACGGGGTCATCTAAGTTATCAACAAGAGGGCGTGGTACTGGGGCTTGAACAGATGGATTCTGGTGGGGAAGGAGTGAGGCATCCATGAGGAAAAGAGGGCGTGGTGGAGTGGTGGGGAAGACGTGTAAATCATAAGGAGGAGAACATGTGTTTGGTGAAGGGGTGAAGAAGGAAGGAAAACTCTTAGAGAGATGGTGTGGGAAGAAATCAAGGAGAAAGGGGGCGTATTAAAGTGATGGGGAAGGCTTGGGGGCGGGATATCAAGAAGAGAGGTGGGCGTAGTAAGGTGATGGGGAAGGCGTGGGGGGGGGGTAGATATTAAGAAGAGAGGTGGGCGTAGTGAGGAATCAAGTATACCCGGTACTATAAAGTGGTCAGCTGTCTAGTTACTAACACGACAAGTCTATCATTAACCCTCTTGTACTGACCTTCTAGCAGCGTTGGGATACCTGAACCGTTCCTTCTGACTGCATCGACCTAACCCAAGATATTTTAGCACAAATTTACCCTTTGAGTGTCAACAGGTTCTCCCTAGCAGAGTAAATTAGTTTGTAGTACACTGTTGGTGCATTAAAACGCCTTTATTCCTCCAAATTTAAGCAAGAGAATAGGACCAGATGGACAAAAATAATACTAACCTGTTGCATGGAATAGTTTGGAGGAATCTGTGGAATTGGTTGGTTCATCGAGGTATTACATTACATATTTACAGTAGCTGTTGATTCACATAGTAAAATCGCTTTGGGATGGTAAAAAAATATATCACAAAGCAATACCGTTCTCAAAATGTTTATAATTACGATACACATGAGAATTTACACAATCACCCCATACAAGGAGAATGAGAGATGAAGAAAGTCGGCAAATAGTGCTGGTGTGATACCTACCTTTCACCACACTGAAACTCAAGCTGCACGTTCCTCAGTTCTCTCCACCCTTCCACCCTCCTTCTCTCCACCCTTCCACCCTCCTTCTCTCCACCCTTCCACCCTCCTTCTCTCCACCCTTCCACCCTCCTTCTCTCCACCCTTCCACCCTCCTCTCCACCCTTCCACCCTCCTTCTCTCCACTCTTTCACCCTCCTTCTCTCCACTCTTTCACCCTCCTTCTCTCCACTCTTTCACCTCCTTCTCTCCACCCTTCCACCCTCCTTCCCTACACCCTTCCACCCCTCCTTTTAGATCACGAGGTCACAAGGGGTCAGGTCACCGGAACCAAGAGGGAGTCAACACGAGGCTGTAATCATGCATACAAGTGTGTGCTCGCTTGTTCAGACCCACAAGTATATACAGTACGCCATATGATGACCTCTCTTTCTTCTTCTTTTTTCCTCGTCGGGAGAGGCACTACGTTATTTATAGTGGCCTTAATTAGGTCATTTTAAGTCCGGTTTGAATATATTATGTAATTTGTCGAGTTGTTACCACTACTCGTTCCCTCACCTTCCCTCTCCTAGCTCTCTACTTCTGTTTCCATTTTTTCTTTCCTCCTCCTCCTCCTCTATTGTAAACCTATCCATCCATCCCCTACCTCTCCCCTTTACTCTCTCCTCTTTTCCAGAATATGTCTCCTCCCATTTTCCATCCTTTCTTTCCACTATTCTTCTCGTCCCCCACCCTACAATTTCCTATCTTGCCTTCTCTTTCTCTCTCACTTCCACAACCTTCCCCTCCTTTCCTCTCCTCACTCTTTCCACACACCTCCACTCCTGCCTGTATACCATCCATCCCTTGCCTCCATCCAACCAAGTCCACCACCAACCAGACATTACCAAGATCAACCCTCCGTCGGCCCAAACACTCCTCCATTATTCCCTAAAGTAACATCATCATTCACCTCCAGATGTCCAGCCAATTCCTTTTCCGGCCGCGCCACCTTCAGATTTATACCCGTGATCCCTGGGCATTGTGTCTGTGTGTGTGTGTGTGTGTGTTCCGTGTCCTTGTCTGCAACACCAAACATGTGCCACTTCATGCATCCACGTGTGTCCAGCCCGAGTCTCTCTGAACAATAATACATAACCAACCTAGAATTACGTGGTCACTTCCTTTTTTATTAGTTTATATATGGTACTGGTATGGAAGTTTATATTCATTTCTTTATCTATTTTTACTTTTATATGTTATGCACGATTACATAATGGCTCTGTATTTCGTCGTGTGTGCAGTAATCAATTGCTCTCCTTGTACCTGTATGAATTTTAGTGGTACCATATTTTAGTTTTTTTCTATCGGACATGTATTCTACCTCCTGTCTCTTATTTTTTGTTTTATTTTGTCTCTGTTTATTAATTTATTTATTTTGGGCGTGAAGACTGTGCCTAACCTTTTTTGTGTGGGGGGGGGGGAGGGCCTTGAATCGCTGAGGGTTTCATCTGATCTGTATGGCGGCTCCGTTTGGGATCTAGGTTTGCAGTGGTGGGTGAGGTGTTGGGGCCGAGGGTTGAACGAAGGCCTGGCATTAACACTGTATCTCAGCATCTCGGAAACTTGAGCGATTTGACCCCCGAGGATACTAGGGACTCGCAGTGCTGGATAATATCGATCTTACAGACCTTGACCATAAGGTGGAATATTCTCTCGTCAGAAGTAGTGATTTGACCCTCTACTGTTAGGTTCTTACATAACTTAACAATAAAGGCGACTATTCTCTCATAGACGCAAGTGATTTGACCCCTTGAGCTTAGTTTGAACACACTTTAATATCGACCTTATATCAACCCACCACAAAGCCGAATATTCACTCTCCATATGGCGAGTGACCCTCTGGGCTTGTTATCATCAGCTACCCAGCAACATGAACCATCTGCACTAACATCACAAGGAAGAGTTTGGTCATCTATGTTACCCATGATCCCAGATGACTGCTTCAGCTCATGGCCTGGCTGTGGGGGCGGGGGTGGAGGGGTGATGGGTGTGGCTGGGTGAAGGTGGAGTGGGACAAGACTTAGTGAGGTAGAGCCGATGTGGACCAGATTTAAGACTGACTTGGAGTGTAGAGTTGGAGGCGTTATGTGTATCGTTATTGTCAGGTTTGTTATTGCTAAGTCTGTTATATACCAAGTCGGTTTATCCTCAGTCTGTTTTTCCAAGTATGTAATTACCTTGTATGTTGTCCTAGAGTCTGTTATTCCCAAATCTGTTATTGGAGGAGAATTAGAAGGCCACTATATCCTCCGAGGTGTGCCAGGAAACGGAACACCCTCTGTATACGAATACGGTATCTGTTTTGTTGCTGAATTGATAGGAATCGGTAGTCTTCCAGGACAGACGCCACGTGTGCGTTTCCCGAGCCTGAGAGAAGGGGATACGTACTCTCTTGATAAATTGAAGGGCTGCTGATTCCTCCAAACTATACCAAGAAACAGATCCCCCATTAAATTAGCATTGAGGTTGTCTGTTTCCTGGCATAGTTTGGAGGAATCTGCAACCCTCCAATTTCACCATAAGAGAACATTCCCGTAAATTGTATTTTTCCGGTTATTAGGACAATACTATATTTCTCACAAGAAAGGCCAACTTGGTCCCCATGTAAAAAAATTAGTATAAAAAAACTTTTAAACAAAACTTTACACACACTATGCATCTTAACTGACCCAAAACCAGATGAAACCCATTGGCATCTAAGAAACTATGAATCATGTATCGTGACCGAAATGAATTCTATATAAATCCTCCAACTTATGTCACGAAACAGTCACCGTTGTATGTATTCTATAATGTGATGTAGTGTGGAGGAATCAGTCTTCCCCAATATTTACGACAACAAAACCAACCCTCTTAAATCCAATAAATCCTTTCGTTGAAGAGAGGGAAGAGGAGGCACCACACCAACCTAACACTTCACTCACACATTCCACCACAACACGTCTGGCAGTTCAGGTCAGAAGTCAATATGAGGAAAACTTGTAGTAGTCATTTTATCAACAGTTTGGGAACAGAAATTTTTGGTCCATTATTTTAGCATATTTCAGAATTCACATTTATTCACATGCTTGTTTTTCTTATGTTGTCCAGTGTTTCTTTAAGGAGTGAGTCTGTTGTTTTTGGTAGTTTGGAGTGCTATGAATCCTCCAAACTATGTCACGAAGCAAATTTTGTATAAAGTAACATTGTTTTTTTTTTATATATATACCTTTCGACACTGGACATAGGCTTCATCAAGCCCGTTACCATGGCCCAGGTCAACTGCTACTCACACACACACACGTCACGACTTCCGAACTGGTACCCAGCCACAGAGGGAGGGAAGTGAGGGTAATTCCCAATGCAGCTGTTATGGTACCAGCGAGGGTGTTTTACGACGTTCGGTGGCCTTATAGTTAGTGCCTCAAACTCAAATCGGAAGAGTAAATATTCTCAGGCCCTCACCTGAGAGGATCGATCTCCCGACCTCCAGGTTACGAGTCCAGAACACTAACCACTCGGTCACCTCCCCTATTGTAGTAGTGATTTGTTTCCTGACATAGTTTGGAGAAATCTGTAGCCAGTCAGTTTACTAAAAATACTCGTAGGTTCTCCCCTTAAATATCAAAGCTACTGTCGACATTTCCACTTGCTACGTTTCGTTTCTAAGCGGTGCCTGGTCCTTTACTCCTTGCCATAGATACAGATATTAACTGTTACCTTTAGATTCATTAATACAGAAGCAGGTGTTGACGTCCTCGTGCCAGCAGCTGTTCTTTCTCGTAATTTTTCGAGGCCGTTTTTTTTTTTTTTTTCGAAGGTGTTGCAGACATATTGCACGTGTGTTTACATTCCCCACCTCCCCCTCCACACTACTACCTCACCACTAACACTCCACCTCTCCACACCACTACCTCACCACCAACCCTCCACCTCTCCACACCACTACCTCACCACCAACCCTCCACTCTTCCACACTACCACCTCACCACTAACCCTCCACCTCTCCACACTACCACCTCACCACTGACACTTCACCTCTCCACACTACCACCTCTAGATATTCATCACCCGTCCACTTTCTCTTCATTTCACCTCCATATCTGAAACCCTCCATTATTTCCACCTCTTCTCCACCTCTCCAACTTCACCGTCTTTCTTCCACATTCTTCCCACCCACACCTTCTCTCTCTAACTCCACATTTATTTATTTTCATCCCTTTAACTATCTACGCTTTTAGCATTCTATTCACTCTTCCATTTTCTCACCCTTCTCATTTTCATTCTACCTACCGTCTCTCTCTCTCTCTCTCACTGCCATTAATTCTCCCCGTTCCTCTTAACACACAACGCCGAACCTTTTCTTCCCTGAGACCAAAGCATCGAACTCTCCTTAATCATCACCATGTAACCATTATTTCGTGTGCCTTTATCTGCCTATCGGTTATCTTTATTTGTCCTCCTATCTGGCAGTCCATCTTGGTATCCATTCTTTTTTCCTTCTCCTCCTCCTCCTTCTTCTCCTCTCCCTCTCACTATCTCTCTGTGCATCTGCCTCAAGCTATCCCTCACCTGCCCTCGTCTCTATTCTCCTGTGTACACCTTACATATTATAACAAGGGCCACGGTGTTCGTCTTAAGAAGGTCACGTACTGTACGGCTATATGATGCTAAGTTTAGGTATTGCACAAGTCAACTCTATCAGTGGAAGAGCTTGTACTGTATACCTGAAATACCTGACTTATTTCCTGTAAAGCTGCACAAACTTCAAGGTGTGGTTCGTACAGTATTTTCATGTTAAGGCGACTCTAACGTACTCTATACTGTATAATAATAATAAAAAAAATATATATATCTTTCCGATGTAGTCGAAAAATATGGAAACGAACAGTATGGATAGTGTTGTCTAATTGAGGTTATATAACATCTTAGTCAGTTGTGTCATATATATACGCTTATATATTCAAGGAACGATAAAGATACGATTATTTTGCAACTGCACTTACCACCTATGGCGAGAGAAGGGGCCATTAAACACACTCAACTCAACTCATGGATAAGGAACAACACCGTATGAGGAGGAACCTTTTGTGACGACTTTTCGCTACTGCTTCTTCAGGTCAAAGGCACATTCGTACCCACATTTAGAGCCTTTATTATATACGACACAGTGAAGGGAGGAGACGAAGACGGGAGGTGAGGAGGGAGGGAAGGTGGGTGTAAGGTGGGTGATAGACGGTCAGACAGCGTATTGTCTCACTTTATCGTTTAGACCTTTCTGTTTTCATCTTTTTACTTGTGTATCGTTTTTTTCTGAGTTCCTTTACCTTTTTTTTGTGTTTCTTTGCTTCTGTTTATTTATTTTTCTGTCTTTTCTTCTCACGTTTTTTTTTTTTTTTACACATGTACGGTACCAATCTCAAATAGCCTTTATCTCACATGTCCATCTTTCCCAAGCACTATTCCCCTGTTATCTCTCCGTCTCTCTCTCTCACCCCATTTCTCTTCAGCTCTGCGCAATGATAATCTCTCTTTGCGCAGAAATAATCGCTGCAGTGTTCACCAGCGAGCCAAAGAGGGCATAACGACCCTGGGATGAGATATGGACATAATGGTTTTGAGATTGTGGCCTGATAAGCAATACAAACACTGATCCATCACCACACCTGCCTGGACCTTACTCTTCCCTTCCTCTCTCGTCCTTTTCCTTTCCTTCTATTCCCATCCTTTCCCGTCCCTTTCCCTTCCTTCTATTCCCATCCTTTCCCGTCCTTTTCCCTTCCTTCTATTCCCATCTTTTCCCGTCCTTTTCCCTTCCTTCTATTCCCATCCTTTCCCGTCCTTTTCCCTTCCTTCTATTCCTATCCTTTCCCGTTCCTTTCCTTTCCTTCTATTCCCATCCTTTCCCGTCCCTTTCCTTCCCTTTTCTTCATATCTTTTTTTATATATTTTTTCTTACCCTCCTTTCAATATGTTTCTATCTCTCCTACCTTCACTCTGTCTTCCCATTTCTCTCACTCCCTACCACCCTCAATCATCAGTGTCCTTCTCTCACTCATTGAATACCTCCTATTTAATTCTGCAGACACGAAATTTTGTGTTTAAACCTATAGAGATATATATAAATAGCTAGACAGAATGGTTCACCTTTCCCTAGTTTCAGCTATATTTCACCTATCCACTTTTGTTATCGTTAAATCCATATCAAAACAAATACAAGTAATATTATAACCCTGAGCACCCCACCACCATATCTCAGACTAAAAAATAAGGTCATATTTGGGTTCCCGATCACAATCAAGAGTCAAGGCGAACTGCTGCTGCTGCTGCTGATGCATATTTGGTGTGTTAGTGATACCTACAAACCTTACCTTTCCTCTCCAGACCTCCTCTCGTGCCACCTTCTCTCTCTCTCTCCCACTTTTCCTCTTACCTCACCTTTCCTTTCCAGTCCTCCGTTCACACCACCTCCCTCTCACACCACCTCCCTCTCACACCACCTCCCTCTCACACCACCTCCCTCTCTCACCACCTTCTCCCTCTCACACCACCTTCTCCCTCTCACACCACCTTCTCCCTCTCTTACCACCTTCTCCCTCTCTTACCACCTTCTCCCTCTCTTACCACCTTCTCCCTCTCCCACCACCTTCTCCCTCTCACACCACCTTCTTCCTCTCACACCACCTTCTCCCTCTCTTACCACCTTCTCCCTCTCCCACCACCTTCTCCCTCTCACACCACCTTCTTCCTCTCACACCACCTTCTTCCTCTCACACCACCTTCTCCCTCTCATACCACCTTCTCCCTCTCTTACCACCTTCTCCCTCTCCCACCACCTTCTCCCTCTCATACCACCTTCTCCCTCTCCCACCACCTTCTCCCTCTCACACCACCTTCTCCCTCTCACACCACCTTCTTCCTCTCACACCACCTTCTTCCTCTCCCACCACCTCCCTCTCTCACCACCTTCTCCCTCTCTCACCACCTTCTCCCTCTCTTACCACCTTCTCCCTCTCCTACATTTCCTCCCCCCTTACCTCAACCCTCCCTCTCCTACTTTTCCTCCTCCCTTACCTCACCCCTCCCTCTCCTACTTTTCCTCCTCCCTCACCCCTCCCTCTCCTCATCCCTCCCTTTCCTCACACCACCTTCTCCCTTTCCCACTTTTCCTCCACCATCACCTTTCCTCTCCATTCCTCTCTCGTCACCTTCTCACTTACTTTCCGACTCTCTCATATCAAAATACATCAAGACGAGTAGTGTGCAAAACTTTCCTATCACCTCTCCTCTCTTTCATCCCTCCAGCCTTACCCAGCCTTCCTCTTTGCTCTCCTCCATCCCAACTCCTTCCCCTCCTCCAATCCTAACTCCCTGACTTTTTTTTCTCCATCTCTTACCACTCTCCTTCCCCTCCCTCTCCACTCCTCCTCCTCCTCCTCCTCCTCCTCCTCCTCCTCCTCCTCCTCCTCTTCCTCCTCCTCCTCCCACTCCATCTCTACCCCCTTCCCACAATCTCTACCCCCTCTTCCTCCATCTCTACCCCTTTTCCACAATCTCTACCCCCCCCCCTCTCCGCCCACAATCTCTATCCCCCTCCTCCTCCCACAATCTCTACCCCCCCCCCTCTCCGCCCACAATCTCTATCCCCCTCCTCCCACAATCTCTCCCCCTCCTCCCACCACACCTCCCCCTCCTCCTCCCACCACACCTCCCCCCCCCCTCTCTCTGCCAGGTCCAGTTTTTGCCCCCCGCCTCACATTACCTGGACATTGGCCGGTCAGGGGGGAGAGGAGGGAGGGGGGGTAAGGGGGTCAACCTATTTGCATCTTTATGACTCTGGCAATTAATTCAATAAGGTGGTGATGGATGTGGATAGAAGGGTTGAGGGTTGGTGGTTGGATGGATGGATACATGGATGATTGATGGAGGGGAAGTGGGCCAAGTGAGATGACAGCTGGAAAGACGAGGGATGCAATGATGGATGGGTTGATGGATGGAGGGTTTAATGAGTGACTGGATGGATGAATGGATGGACCGATGATTCAGTGGCTTGGTAAAAAGAGAAAGGGGGATAAAAGAATCATTGATGGATGGATGGGTGGATGGATGCGTGGGTGAAGAGGGAGGTGGATGAGTAAGTGAGGGAATGTACGAGTGGATGGTTGGATGGACATATTGAGGTAGGGATGATGACTGTCAGAAAAAGTTGGAAGAATAGTTAATGTAATAATATAAGAATGGACTAGAGAGATAGAAGGATGAAAGGACACTGTGTGAACGAATGGATGAGTATATAATGTTTTTATATTGTGATGACTAAAGGCAAGAATCCCACTCATTAATATCCTCACCCTGGAAACGAAATAAATATCGTAAGAGAGAACCAAAACCGGGTCCAATTTTGCTCGAGGTGCCTAGACATACTGCGTTGAATCCATCTCAGTACTTTCTCTACACTCTCCTCTCCCATCCCAAACCCTCCCTCACCCATCACTCTCCCTCACTCATCACCCTCCCTCAGTACTTTATTTAAACCCTCCTCTCCCTCACCCATCACCCCCCTTCACCCATCACCCTTCCACACCCATCACCCTCCCACACCCATCACCCTCCCTCCCTCATCACTCTCCCTCACCCATCACCCTCCCTCAATACCTTCTCTAATCCCTCCTCTCCAATACCAAAACCATCCCTCACCCATCACCCTCCCTCTCATAACACCTTCCCCCATCACCCTCCCTCAATACCTTCACTAAACCCTTCTCTCCCATACCAAACCATCCCTCACCCATCACCTGCCCTCCCATAACACCTTCCCCCATTGCCGTACAGTACACCCACCTTCCCTCTTCCTCCACCCCCCCCCCCCAGCACAGCACACACATTACTGCATGCCTCGGTAATGTATGTCGACGGTGAGGTGAGGAACGTGACCAACTATCTCACAATCACAGACAACATAGCGTCCATTTTTACGGGCATTTTTCCGGGAGAACTGAAGTGTTTTTATTACGTACGTCGACGGACTATTGAGAGGGTTCTTGCTTTTTCATGTGTATTACAAAAATTGAGGATCAGTGCAAACGATTTCATGCCATCCTTAACCTGTTTTGAATTATCATATTATTTTTTTAAGGATGAGTAACTAGGTTTTTTACTTTTTATTTTACTTCTCCGATCCCCATCCTCTTTTCTCCGTTCGATTTATTTCTAGCATAGATTTGGGTGACGTGGTTGTGTCATGAAATCAGCTGCAGGAGACGAAGGAAACCATAATTTGGCCAGAAAATGGATTAAAATGTGTTATACGGTATCCTAAGCAAGTCTTCTGCTTCTTCAACAAAAATTCTTAGTGTCTTTGAATGGATACCTTTTCATGCCATTCTTTTCCATCCCTTCTAATTTTCACTCTAACCTAACTTAACTTTACCTAATTAAATCTATCTTAAGCAACCTCTCTGATTTGTAAACAAAATCTTAGTGTCCTTGAATGGATACTACATTTTCTCATGCCATTCTTCTCCATCAATTTCCATTTCCACCCTAACGTAACCTAACCTAACATAACCTTACCTAAATAAACCTATCCTAAGCAACTCTTCTGTTTCTTAGACAAAAAATCTTAGTGCCCTTGAATGTATACCTCTTCTCTACATCCTCTTATGCCATTTTTTCCATCCCTTCCTATTTTCACTCTAACGTAACCTAACCTATTCTAACCAATCCTATCCTAAGGAACCCAACCTAACCTAACCTAACCTAACCTATCCTTACCAAATTAAACCTTTCCTAAGTAACCCCACTGATTCGTCACCAAAAAATCTTAGTTCCATTGAATGGATACCTCTTCCCTACATCTTCTCATGCCATGTCACCCGTTTACGAGCTTGAGAAAGAGAGTGGCAATTAGAGCATGAACAAGGGTGACCCCTCACTCAGCATCTGGCAGTGTGGGGGAGGGGGTGTTGGGATAGGACCTGACCAAGCAGTTAGGTCACATGGGGTCAGCAGGGTTTTGGGAGATCAGAGAAGTGACCCGACTTCCCATAGATTCATCTGCAATGTAACCATTCATTTATACACTCCGTAAATATCAGCCTGACCTTAGTGGTAGTATAAATAAATACCATTTATTGGGTTCATCACAAAACTGCATTTATAGTGGAGAAACTGATCTCAGCTATAGTCTGGGTTCATCTCCTTCGTCTAGCTAATCTTGTCCTGTTACCTGGCATCGCTTAGACCTTAGAAGATGACAATAATTTAATGCACCAAAAATATATTATTCCCTTAAAGAGTCAGATTTCTGCTCCTCCTTTGTTTGGTTGATATTGCATTGGTGTTGGGAAGTCCTCCTGTTGTATGTGAATGAAGCAACACGCCGCGTCGCCACATATGGACAAGAAGACATAAATCAGCGGGACTCCGATAAATCTTGAGAAACCTGTGACCTGAAACACTCACCTCTGCTGGCCCGGGTCACTCAAGACGGATCATTTGACGCCGTTCCCTCCCGAGTGAGGTCAGCCCCAAGCCCGTGAGAGAGGTCAGGTCAGGTCACGTGCTCCACCAATTAGGATCCAGGGGAGGGAAGAGCCGCAGGAAGAGGAGGAGGAGGAGAAGGAGTAAGAGGGCAGAGGTGTTGCAGGGAGGTATTGAAGAGAAATAAGCAAGAGATGTGCCCGGTGAGGGAACAGGATGGTGATGGGAGAAGGGAAGGAACAGACAGGATGGTGACGTGAGAAGGTAAGGTGTGGAAAGGAAGGGAACATGGAGGTCACTTACAAGGAAATGGGGAACAAAGTCTGGATGTTGACAGGGTAGAGAACAGGATGGGAGTCTCCACATATGAAACGGAATGGAAACGGTGGCTGAAGAGAAGGGGATATAATCATTTAACATACCCATCAAGAATTAAATATTAAATGTACCTTTTCATTCTACCTTTCAGAGTCATATCCAAGTTACCAGCATTGCCAAAGCCTTACGGATTCTCAAAGTCAAAAATATGTGAGTATTAATTTCTTCTGTTTTTGCCTGTAGTTACTTTAATCTCCTCTATCACCACCGCCATCATCACCATTACTACCACCACCTCTACCATCATTACTACCACCACCTCTACCATCATTTCTACCACCACTTCTACCATCATTTCTACCACCACTTCTACCATAATTTCTACCATCATCATTACTACCACCACCTCTACCATTATTTCTACCACCACTTCTACCATCATTTCTACCATCATCATTACTACCACCACTTCTATCGTCATTACCTCCATCACCATTACTACCACCACTTCTACCATCACCACTACCACCATCACCTCTACCACCATCACCTCTACCACCATCACCTCTACCACCATCACCTCTACCATCATTACCACCATCACCATTACTAGCACCACACTGCAGTCATCATCATCCACACTTACTAACCCATCTCACACACAGCCACAATTGATCTCCAGAGACTAATTAGAGGCCAGCCAACCAACCAGCCATTCACTTCAGCCAACTAACTCTGAGGCAGCCAATTATTCCTCCAGGTGGCCTTCTTCTCTATTTATGTAACTCTCTGACGCCCGATTCTGACTAATTACTCTGTGCGGTGGTGGTAATATTTTCAAGGCATGGGGTAATTTGCAAACTGTTATTACCGCCGTCCATCATACGCTCGTAATTGGCAGCTTTATTTGTGATTCTAATGGGCTTGATGTGTCTGAGTTTTCATGGGTGTGTGTATATTATGCTTGTGCTTGCTAAAAATGGTCTCCAGTTAGTTAGCTTGCTTGCTTGTGTGTGTGTGTGTGTGTGTGTGTGTGTGTGTGTGTGTGTGTGTGTGTGTGTGTTGTTAGATGATTAAAGACCCTGTGATCATGTAAGGGAATTAGAGGCTTCTGATCCCTCTTAACTACGCCACGAAACAAGCTCCTTCCATATAGGTGGTGTTTCGTGGCAATATTTGAAGGACTCATTTTCCCCCAATTTTCTAACTACATCACAGGGTCTCTTATGGGGAAGGAAGAAAACAGTGCTCGGGCAGGAAGACCTTGACACGAGGGATAGATAAATACTTGCACAAAAAAAATTTATATATATATTATATTATATATATATATATATATATATATATATATATATATATATATATATATATATATATATATATATATATATATATATATATATATATATATATATTTTTTTTTTTTTTTTTTTTTTTTTTTTTTTTTTTTATGCTTCACTCTTACAATAAGGGGGATTTATCCGTGGCAAGGAATATCATACAACGGTAGCAAGAGTAAAATAATTATAATAAATAAATATTGATTAGGCCACAGAAATACTTACAATTATGATATTTCAAGAGGGTCTATAAACGTCAGGAAATTGGAGGGCTGTTGATACTCCAAAGTATGCTACAAAACAGATGCCTTACTCCTATATATGTTTCCTGGTATAGTTTGGGGGAATCAGTAGCCATCCAATTCACTAAGAACTAATATCCTTTAACTAAGCTACTTGTCATTTTTCAAAGCACATTGCGTTAGACTCAAGACATTGTTTATGGCTGAAAAAAAAAAACTATGAACTTCTAATAAGAGTCAGAGATTGTTTTGAAGTACATAACAATGGTCAGACGCAGAGTTAGATTCAGTATACACACAACCACCATCACCACAGAGAGTTTATTTAGTTTACATTTACTGTCCTTATTATTTTACTATACGTTGCATGCTGAAAAAGACGAAAACTTGTACGAGCTTTTGTCCCTCTTTCCCCTGCTTCAGTATGGTGGCTGGTGAAGGGAAGTGTGTTGGCTATACCTCTCCTCATTAGTCCAACTTTAGCTTTGATGTGACCGCTAGCTGATCTCTCTCTCTCTCTCTTTATATCTCTCTCCTCACTCTTTCTCTCTCCCCCCCCCCTCTCATTCTTCCTCTCTCTCACACACACACCATATAGATATCTGGCTTGCTCCTCCATAAAGCACATTAAGTCTTTCGTATTAATGATCTTGTTGTTTTTGATACTGTTGCTGTTGTTGTTATTGTTTAAATTTCAGTTAAAATTTTTGTGTACCCAGTAAACGTAGGTAGGTAAGCTAATCATGTGTGACCTCCTTAATTAAGTTAGCAGTGCACCTGCAGCAAAATTTAACTTTATCGATTCATTCAACAGCCTTGGTATAAATGAATTCTCACACACTGGATCTGCAAATTGAAATCCTGTTCACAGTCAGGCTTTACATTGGTATGAATCATTATACCTTTATATCTGTTTTACTTATTTAAACTCCTACATCATATTTCGTGTCCCGGAACATTTTTTTTTATTATCATTATTGCAACGGGGATATAAACCTTCGCATTCCCCACCTGACATAACTTCCCAAAATAACTTTAGGCTCGCGTTACTTCAGGGTCAATGAGGCTGCGAATCATTGACTCTTAATAAGGCAAAGGTACACAAGACGTCAGAGTTTCCTTGACTTATGGACCACCTGGTTTCTCCTTAGAACATAAAAGCATCTGAGATAAATCTAGGTATGTTTGTTACATATTAAGGAAATAATTTGCCGTTAGTTATGGGTTACTTGAATATGTTTAGCCCCTGAATATTAAATTGTTTTCTTAACAATCCCAACATTACTAAAAGAGAATCAGTTCCTTGGCGTACAGAGTACAGTGTGTTCGTAATCAGCCAGTATTGATAAAATGACTGGCGCTGTTATAGGGGTAACGGATACTTCCAAATTAAAATCCCATTGATTTTAAATGAAGAATAGTTCCAATATAACTGTGTCTCGGGATTTTTGTCGATATTAACCAAGACATACACAATTTCTTTCACTGAATGACCTTATCAATATATATATATAGGATTGCAATAACTCAGGGTCACACTGATTTCTCGACTGGACATCCTGAAGAAGCTCATCACTTTTATTTTTCTTTCTGATCAAATGTGCATCATTTTTTCTCCCCATTTATGGTCGTGAATTATTATCTCTCTCCCTCTCTCTCTATATATATCTATCTCTGGGTAATGATAAAAACTGTCAAAGTATTGGTGATGGATGGTGTGGGATTGGAGTGCTCGCGTGAATCTACTTGAGGGAGCCCGACCTTGAACCTTACCCCTCCTCGCCCCTCTCTCGATCTTACCTCATCTCGAACCCTCTCTGGTACTCACGCGACCCTCTACACCACCTCTGAGGCTGCAAGTTATAAAAATGGTTATGGTGGTGGTGGTGGTGGTGGTGGTGTTCTTGAGATTTTGATGAGTGTTGTTGTTGTTGGTGTTGGTTGTGGTTTTATGGGAAGATAATGGTGGTTTTAAGGTTAACGTTGATAGAAGATGATGGTGTTGGTGGTAGAAGCAGAGGAGCATTGTGGTGGTGGTGGTGGAGGGATGTGATCTGTAGGAGAGATATCTTAATAATGCTAGTGGTGTTAGTGGTAATGGTGGTGATGGTTGTAAATGTCAGAGAAATATTGTGGATGGTGATGGTTGTGGTAATAACAATCTGAGAAATCTTGGATCGTGCTAGTGGCAGTAGGGAAGGTGATGATAGAAGTGTGTGATGTAAGGTGTCGTGTTGGTAGAGTTAAAATACGGGTGGTGGTCTGTACTGGCTGTGGCGATGTGTTCAAGGTCATTCTCAGGAAAATATAGTACTGATAGAAGTGAAGTTTATAGTACTGACTGTAGGAGTGTCGGTGGCGTCTTCTGTGTATGCTTCTTAATGCCAAAATGTGTGTGTGAATTTTTTTTTATCATAACTGAGAATAATTAATGGACTATAAGTGAGTCACGATTTTGTTGGCGAATTGGAGTCAACTTTCAGGTTCCATAAAAAAAAAAATACCTGACAACAAATAGTGAAAGTTACTTATACATGTTGTAGCCTAGGCACTGATGAAGCCGCAGAGGATAGATAGGTCGCTGAACCAAACATTTAAGACAGTTTGGTTTATCTTAATTGCTGGACCACCAACCGTCTGATGCGCTGGTTTGGTGAGGTTAAGAAAAAAAAATAAAAATAAAAGGAAAGAAAAGAAAAAGAAAAAAAGACGAAAGTTGTTTGCAGGGTAATGTGGGCAAATGGTGGGTAAGAGAAGGAAAAGATGCCTGAAATGACAATGGAGGTGAGACCCGTGGGGGGGGGGGGGTAGTGAGGGCAGGAAAAAAACTACTTTGAGATTCGCATGTTTCCTTCCCTTTGTGTCAACCTCTAACCTGCTTTCTCTTCACACTTCATCCCTCAATATAAACTGGAACATTGTCAGTATGGTTTGTTGATAGTATTTTCACGCTTGTAGAGAGAAGAAAGTCCTGCTTATCCCCAATTATAGAGACGGAGTTTTGGGGAGGAGGAAAAGGAGAACAAGAACGAAGAGCAGAAAAGTAAAGAAAGAGGAGATTTGTTCTTCCTTGAGTGGGTAATTTGCTCTTGTTGTTGTTGTACCCATTAAAAAGATTAACATTAACGTTTTATGGAGTACTATCAATGTTGTCAGAAATATCTCCTTCTTACACGGTGGTTTCAATACTCCTTAAGGGAACAAGATAACACGACAGTATCATCAACAACCAACATCAACCAGCAATTAGAGCAGCAACGATATATTCAACTGCCACTATCAATCACTCATTTATTATCATCAGTAAGCTAGATACATTGTCATCACTGTTGCTTCTATCATCAGTAACGTCAATCATCATCATCACCATCATCCGTCCCCTCTCTCACCGTCACCGACCTCATTCACCACCATCACTGACCATAACCATCACCATCCATGCACCCTCTTCTACCAAACTCCTCCTCACCTTTCTCCTTGCCAGCCCAGCACCACCATTATCAACCTTACCCGACTACCACACACCATAAACAACAACTCCCTACCATCAAGGACTACATACCCTTTACTCCCCTTCTCCTCCCTTTAGCACCAACACCATTACTACCACCACCACTACTACTACTACCACTCTAGTAATCCCAACAATCTCCACCCCCATTTTCATCAGCCCCTCCAGAACTAGCACAAACTCCATAACCACTACCACTAACCCCATTACCACTACCACTAACCCCATTACCACTACCACTAACCCCATTACCACTACCACTAACCCCATTACCACTACCACTAACCCCATTACCACTACCACTAACCCCATTACCACTACCACTAACCCCATTACCACTACCACTAACCCCATTTACCATTACCATTAACCCCTCTATCTCCCTCAAAAATTCCAGCCCTTTCTTCGTTGCATCCTAACCATTCCTCTCAATCATCAGCTTTTGTATCACAATGCTAAGAGAGATTAAACAGTTGTTAGAATGATAGGGGCCTTTTTCCTCCTCCAACTCCTCTTTCTCCCCCTCCCCCTCTCTCTGTCCCCCCTCTCTTCTTCCACCTGCTCTTATAATTTCTTCTACTTTTCCTCTCCCTCTTCCACCACCACCACCAACACCAACACCACTACCTCCTTGAATAACTACCCAATCCCTCCCTCCACCGTCTATCAATTATGAATCAGCAGCCGGGGTAGTGGAGGGTCTGGGCGCCTGGTAATGAGGTGAGGCCAGCTTGCATCACCCACCATCATACTCACAGATTCCTCATTGCCCCCCAACTTACACCATTTGGCAACTCGTTCATCTTTTCCCCTGGTAAATAATGATAGCCTTCTACATTAATATTCATGGTGACTAAGGATAGGTCGAGGGGTGGTACAGTAGCGAGTAAAAGTTGTATAGCATCTGCCAATCTACAACCTCTGGTCGATAATAAGGAGTGTCTACAGATGTGACGACCGGAATGATAAGTGTTTCATTATTGCGTGCTTCTGCTGTCAAAATTAATCACATCTGTGGTGTTTTGAAATGTGTAGAGCAATATTTCAGGGGGACGGCGAAGGGCAGGATGAGAGATGAAACTTGTGCACACGTCTATGCCAGGAAAAGATGCAGTGTGAGAAAGATAGTGGTGGTGATGACGGGATATTGATCGTAAATGGTGATAATGTGGCTATGGCTCGGTGTTATGGTGAAAGAATGATAGGGTGTCGTAGCTCTGAGAATGTATTACTCTTGCTGATATCAGGCTAAGGTGCTGCCAAGTGGTGATGGTGTAATGGGAGAGCGAAAGTGGTGCTTGAAGGAGGAGATGGCCCCGCTCGCAGGAAGGAACGAGGTGAAGTACTGATGATATAATACTGGAGTATGAGAGTGATGCTTGCTTGTAGGAGGAGGTGAGTAAGCAGGGTTGAAGTAAAGTGTATATCCGACAAGATGAAGGGGAAATGCTGCCTCAGTCATTGCATGTACACATTGCATAGGTGCCAACAGAGGCCAGAGTTGTTTGGTATACGAGATTAAGTAAGGTATACCTCAAGGTGGTTTGTTTATGTTTAACACTATAGCCTTTACCACTATATGATACAGAAACAAGCAGACAATTAGACTAGATGATATTCATGTATAGATGCTGAATCAGAGCTGCTTTCCCTTCATCACTCGGAACTGTACAAATACTGCAATACGAGAGGTTCATTCTTGAAGGTGCAGGAGGGAGATAATATGGTAATGTCAGGATTCGAAATTGTTACCTTTGCCTTTTTCTGTCCCTTGTAATGCAAAATTGGATTGGGTATGTAATGAGGCACAGAATATTTATACACAATTTTTGGACAGCACAAAATTGCCCTGGGGGGTGATGGAAATATTCTCTTAGGTTTTTTGGTTTTGTGATGGGTAGGGCAGCTGGGGGGTTAATGGGTGTAATGGAGGGTAATTGCATGGCGGGTGGTTATGGGGAGCTGGTACTTGGGGATGGGGGTGATTTTCCGGTTGAGAGATCCCGCTGATGATGACCGTGCTTGGGACTGGCCGCTTATGTTAATGGTGGTGGTGATGGAGAGTGAAGATGATGGTGATGGATTTGATGGTGGTGGTGGTGGTGGTGGTGGTAGTGGTGGTATAAGTAGATATGGACTGGTGGTGATACTAGTGGTAGTAGTGGTAGCTTAGGTGGGAGTGGGGATGATGGTGATGGAACTGGGGTGGTGGTGGTGGTAGTATAAGTAGATATGGACTGGTGGTGATAGTAGTGGTGGTAGTGGTAGCTTAAGTGGGAGTGGGGCTGATGGTGGTGCAATTGGTGGTGGTGGTGATGGTAATACTAGGTTGTTATAATACTAGGAGTGGTGGCGGGTAGTAGTAGTGGTAGTATTGGTATTGGTTTTACTAGTGTGGTGTCGAATGCTCAATAAATGTGTTTCTATATTTGTGGTGATCCATTCACAAATTTTAGCACTATTGAAGAGGTGTACATTGTATTGGTGTCTGTTGGTCCCTTAATCACTGCTGGTCTACCGTACAGTCGGCGGCAAGAGTCCTATCGCCTCACTTAACTCTTCTTGATGGATAATATAAAGGCTAATAATCAAACAAATACATTCACCATACAGAATTACAATATCCAGGGGACATTATCAATAAACTTGTCTGGTTCTTCAGTTTACGAGCCTGTGAAGCTTATATTTCCATACTGTACTGCATCATTTGGCAGATGTGGCGACAGGACCTTTGCCGCCGACTGTACATGTCTTTAGTAGCATCACGTCCTTTTGTCTTTGCCTCCATCTGTGTCTGTCAGTGGTTCCCTTCTTGTTGTGCTTTTCCCATACGTCCCTCCGTCTGTCTGTCTGTCTGGCTCTCTACCCTTATGTCCATCTGTCCTTCCATCGTCCGTGCCTCCTCCTGTGTCTCCGTCAGTATATATTTCCATCCATCCCCGAGTCAGTGGTTCCCTTCTTGTTGTTCTTCCTTTATGTCCCTCCGTCTGTCTGGCTCTCCGTCTCTCTGTCGTTACCTCCTTCTGTGCCTCCGTCCCCTACACGTCTTCATCAGCGTAAAGCAGGTCCGTAGGTACGTGCCCCTGGTCCTTCCTCGGTATTCTCCCCCCCCCCCATGCTATGCCCCGCTGCAGGTGGCTTCAGGCATGATCACCCGGGCGGTCCAGGCAGGCATGCACCAGACGTCCCCTGCCCACCCCGGCGTAACCAGCAGGCGTAGAGGCGGTGTGTGTGACGACTAACAAAACACAAGCCACCTGTTTGATGACACAGTTCGTAGGAATCGTTAACCACAAATTCTCAGTAAGAAAACGACATATTATAATTATACAGTATTAACATCTTTATATTATTTTCTTCCTCTTGCAACTTGTTTATCACTTTAACTCCCGCCCCTTTATTTTTAGTTGATTGGGTCACACAAATTAATGACAGGTACATATTGTGCTGCAACCGGTTAAAGATATAGATGAAAGGTGGAGACTTGTGGAGCATCCGAAGTGTGCTACAAAACACACCCTAGGACTTCTCGCTGGGCCACATTGCTCAGTTTCAGACCACCCCTGGGAACATATTACCCAAGTATCTCAGAATACAGGGACCTCCTTATTTTAAGTGACGCTATATACTGTAATTGAGGCTCAGGAAAGTTGAGTACTGTACGTAGGATCGAGTCGGTTCACGTCAGGTTAAATGAGGTTAGATTAGATAAATAAACAAATTACTATGCATCGATTGATTTATTTTGTGGTGGGGTGCTGAAATGTGTGAGTGAATAAGAAAGTTTGATTTAGTTGTTTATTGGTTAATTGAATACCGTATGTAAATTAATCATCACTCCATTCATGGTACGAGAGAAAAATAATGTGAAAACTAACGTCCTTGGAAGAGAAAGAAAGTACAGTATAGAAGAGAGAGCTCCTCCTTCCCTGTACCCTAAGAACCTTGGTGATGATGTCCAGAGAGGAATGAAGGGAACATGATTTGTAGTCTCTAGTGTTCATATCAACATCCTATTAGTATGGTCACACGCAAAAGATGTCTCCTCCACTCAGGCCTTTGAAAAACATCATTGCCTTTTCTATCTATAAATATTGAGGGCTAATGTGATTTATAATGATGTTAGTTGTCAAATAATGTACTTGTAATTGTATGTATTTCATCGATACATATTTCAGACCTTTTTATTAACCGAGTTTTAAATATTATCCAATGAGACGTGTGTTTTGACTGCGGCTGTACCATATGCGAGTGTCAGCCTAATTAAGAATCCATATATGCATATTCATAAAGAAAATAATTGGCATTACACGATTGTTAGATTTAAATTCCAACATCTAACAAGGCATCATTACGGAAGGGGAGTATCGCTGAGGGGAGGAACCAGTCAGTGTGTCGAGATGAGTAAGTTGTGACCTTCCATTAGACTGTGTAATGATGTGGGTTGTGTTGTGTTGTGTTTATCTGTAACGAGTCAACCACCTCACTATACAATTATACTCTTATTCTGTATTATTGTTATGTTGACTCTTCGTAATTCGTTCTCTGTCTGTATGCCTGCCTGCCTGCTTTCCTGTCTGTCTGTCTGTCTGTCTTGCGCAAGTCATGGCACAACACACAAGAATGTAGTGGTGTAGGTCCAGACATTTCCTCCACACCCCCTCCCCCTCCCTTCCCTCCCAAGAGTAGGTCTGTCAGTCGGTAGTTTTTCTAGTCTTTCGTGATTGAGTTTATAGACACCTCACACGCGACCATCGGATAGAGTAACTGAAAACAAATAATAAAAGAAAAAGATTGGTTATTGTCGTCCTAATTATTTCCAGGATTGTCTCCGGTTTCGCTCAACAAAAACAGATGTCTGCTCTCTCCATTAAATATATTAAAGGCAAACTCCACTTCTAAACTTTTATTATTACTACTATTGAATATATCGATGTAAAATATTTGTCAAGAAAAACACTAAGTCAAACTACTGCTCCTTCGATATAGGAAAATTTCGTTCTGTATTAAAGACACGTTAGAGAACCTTTAGGATGACTGAAACATTGAACCAACTCCATCAAGAAAAAGGAGTGAACTCAGTAAATATGCAAACCTTCATCACAAGTCCACTCAGTCGAAAGGTCGTGGGTGAAGCTGGAGGATGCAACGGGTGTATTGGCAGTACAGTGTCATTCATAGTTCCTTCTGTCATGTTGTCAGTCTCACGCTTACCTCGTCCTTTTTCTGTTTCTTCATTCTCGTTCTTTCATCGTCTTTTTATCAACAACAACCTCCCTCCTCTCCTCTCCCATTCACCCCTTCCTCCCTTCTCTTTCTCTTCCACTTTCTATCTCATTCATATCTTCCTCCCTCCTCTTTTTCTCCCACTTTCTATCTCATTCATATCTTCCTCCCTTCTCTTTTTCTCCCTGCTCATATCTCACTCACCTTTATCCACATTTTCTCTCCTTCCACCCTCTCACCATTATTCCTCTCCCACTCCCTATCTCACTCATTCACCTCTCTCTTCACCCTCTCAGCAATATCCTTTCATCCACCCATCACCATGCACCCATCAACCCTCTTTAGCCTTATCCCTACACACACACACACACACACACACACACACACACACACACACACACACACACACACTCTCACCAATTTCACCCAAGGGCCACCAGGGGTCAGCTTTCATGTGGTCAAATCCGGCATAAATAATGTATTGCTGTGGAGGGATTAGATGGGGTTATACTTAATGGCTGGCGGTGCACTTTAGGTCCTCCTAGGGTATTGTATAAGAATGCACATGCTTAGTATTTTGTTTAGCGTCCATTTGTATACGATGCTATGTCGGATGTTGATACTGTACTGTATTATATTCCGTTTATGGTTGGTTATTCCGCGTTTGGCAGCTCGACTGGAATTCTACGGCTGAGAGATCAAGTTTTCAGTATTTGTGAGTGGTGATTTTTGTGTTGGGGAAGGTGAGGATTTCATGTGCCTGTAAGGGAGAGTGAATGTGATTGTCGACCTTTGTATTGGGTTCTTCTGTCCCTCTCTCTGTTTAGTTTTTATTTCATTTTAGCATCCCTGACTCTAGAGCCCTCCCACCTCTTGTTGAAAGGGAAATGTGGTTTTGATGATGATGATGACGATGACAATAGAGGGCATGAAGAAATTAAGTGATGAAAATATTAAAGTGTAAAATAATAGAATGGATGAAAGTAATGATCATAAAATTCTTCCTTGAGCTCAAATCCTGTTTTTCTTCCAGCATAATTATATCTGATTGTGATCACCAGAGAAATGGTTAGCCTTCCATTCACTCAATACTAGAGTTTTGTGGACTGGGAAAGAGAGAAAGTGTGAGATTGAGAGAGTTTGTTTGTTTTTAGTGAGTGAGTGAGGGAGGGAGGGAGTGTGCGAGTGAGATATAGAGAATGAATTAAATATTTAGTGAGTGAATTAGAGCATGAGAAATGGTATGCTTATGAATGAGTAAATAATAATGTATGAGTGAGGAAAAGCATTCATTCTTTCTCTGTTTTCAGTCAAGACTATATGCTCACTATATGTAAAGAGTGAGAAACAAGTCTTATATGTTATCAGGCAAACCCTTTATGTTCACCCAATAGATGTTCTTGTGATACTTATACACCTTTTCACAGTCAATGAGGGTTTGCCAGTCAGTCAGTCAGCCAGTCACTGTTAACATCATCACGACGAACCACAATCAAACAACTTTCTCATTCCCTCACTTCAAATGTTTACCCAATTTCCGTCAAACGAGTCACGTCATATTCCACAAGTGTGACTGTATTGAATGCCGTGAGCGATATGTACACACACACACACACACACACACACACACACACACACACCACTACCACCCACCCTCCCACCCACCACGACTCTTGACATCCTCCAGACCTCCTTCTGATCGTGTCACAATTACTACCAGGATGTCGGAGGTTAGGGAGTACCTTGATATGATGGGACGAGTTAGGTTAAAACATTCGCTAAGGTCGTGAGGAGTCGGGCTGGATATAGGAGGATGACTTATTATGATTGAAGGGTGAGTGAGATATCTTTAGGTTTGCTCTATATGAATCAGGTTGGTTTAGTTTAAGTTATGTGAGGTAGGAGTAGATTGCTAAAGGTTTGTAAGGTTGATCGAGTTGGGTTATGTATGGCTCGGTTACATAATTATGGTTAGATTGGGATGAGTTGGTCTGAAATGGATTTAGTTAGACTGAGTTAGGTAGGAATGGTTGGGGTAGAGTAGGACCCGACTTTGTATAGGATTGTGTTGCATGGGGTTACATGAGGTCGGAAGGGAATGTTTGCTAAAATGATAAAGAAGTGAAAGTGGATTGGATTACGTGAGATTTGGTTGAGTCATGTGGTATATTGTTAATAAATCGCCATTATTACATCGACTCTCTAATCCACTACAGGTTGTGCCCTTACTCATTTAATTAAGCAAAGAAACTGGAGATGTGTTGGAAATACGTATTTTTATTGTGATATTATTTAATTTTGTTTCTCTTCTTATAATATATCAGCTTTTATTATGATAGAATTAATTTGTTTTTTACAAATCGAGCACAGCATCTCTGTACCCACATCGCCCCAGCTCGTCATAAGCCAGCATGTGTAAGGATATCTGGTGTGTAGCTTTCGGTAATAAAAGTTTGAGTGGATTATTAAGAGACAATTACAGAGTGAGTCAAAGATTAGTTGGGTTAAGCAAGACAAGGTTGGGTACACTGAGATCTGAGTCACTGTCTTTCTCGTCATAACCAATATTAGAATACATCAAGTAATCCACACGACGGAACTGTTTCTCTGACCATGAGTAATGTCTGATATGAAGGTAAGATGCCGACTCACGAAGATGGTGCTCATTTATTTACCATCCATCATTCTAAAGGCGAAATAGAAAATCGCATGACTAGGGAGCGTATGAGGTCACACAAGAGGATGTGAGAAACAGACGCTATTTTGTTGCAATGTTGTTCTCCAATATACTCTTCCTGTTTTAGTCTTAACTGTGTCCTTCAAGCTGCACCATCCTATGCCCGTAAATGTATGGAGAAATGTTCGTTTTTATTCTCCCTCTCAGATTTCTACGATTTCCTTTTAAAGTTATTTATTGCCTTTGCCAGGGAACATGGATGGGGCTGTATATACTGTTTCCTTATTTTTGCAAACAAAATTTTCCTTAAGTTAATTTACAATATAGATGTTTTCATTTAATAATATGGATAAATGGATTATCAATAAGAGATAAAAGAAAATTAAAAAGCATGTTTTAGCTTTTGAAAACAGGACCTTGACTCTGCTCAACTCCTTTTAGCATTATGTTTATGTTACTTCTCCCGAGAACAGCAAACTTTTTCCATTTACCCCAAATTCGACAAAATTTGTTTGACCACTTTAAGCAGCAGGTCAAGCGAGGCGCCCTGACTTAAGTAGGAATCACATTAGGACGCTTTGCTTCGTCCTCCATCCTCATCCTTCGCCTGTGGGTTCACATTGCCACATCCACTGTCTCATGTAAACTTAATCTTCACACTACAAGCTGGTGGACGGAATAAGTCTTAGTTTAATGGGAAGATGAAAGAATATATATTATGATTGTGTAACACTCGTTGTACCCTCCTTGATGTTGTCTCAGTGGTCGCCTCTCCACAGTCACCCAAGACGAATTCATTTCTTGAGGTTAAGGCCAGACTGGAAGAGATGAGGGTGAAAGAACGGATGGTGGTGGAGGTGAGGGTGGTAAAAGCGAGGAACAAAGAGGTGAGGGTGTTAAGAGTGAGGAAGAAAGAGGTGAGAGTGGTGAAGGTATTGTGGAAAAAGTAAGGAAGGAGGATGTGAGGGTGGTGGAGGTGAGAGTGGGAGTAGTGAAGGTGGAAGAAGTGAGTGAAAGAGGTGAGGGTGGAAGTGAATGAGGAAAGGGCCTATCCAATCCCCTACACACATTCTGTAAACACCCTCTCCACCACCACGACCAACACCACTCTTCACAGTTAAGGTCCCTCCATACAATAATGCCGAAGACCCCTTACCTTCCCCCCTCCACTGTCACAACCACTGCACCTTTTTCTTTCCCCCTCTAATATCACAACCACCTCCCCCTTTTCCCTTCCCCCACCAACATCACAACTACCCCCCTCCACCCCCCACCACCACCCCCACCACCACCCCCTTCTTCGTGCCCCAAGCGTGCCTGTGATTTATGTAAGGTGTTGCTGTCGTCTGACCTCTCATTACCCTTCACCGTCACCTCCCCCCGGAAACCCATGTCTCCCTGGGCGCGTCACTCCCCAAGTGTGCTCCCTCTCTGGATGTTTTATTTTCCTGAAGGATTTACAGTGGTATGTTAGTCTGGTTGTGGTAGGATAGGTTAATTATTTATAGGTTATTATGAGGCCAAACTATGTCAATCAAGGTTTGAGAACTGTAGGTTTGGGTAGTTTTGGTTACGTGAAGTTAATGTATATTTGATAGTTTAATCTGGTTTATATTACATCAAGTTAAAATAGATTTGGTTAGGCTCGGTTTCATTTGATCAGATATAGCCTGGTTATAATATATATGTGGATCAGGTCAAAATAGTTTAGGTTAGCCTTGGGCGTATTTAGTCAAGTGGAGCTGTTGTAGGTTGCATCAGTTACAATAGGTTCAGATAATATGACGAGAGCAAACATTCTGAGAGAAAGACATACAGCACACAGCCTAAACCGACAACACTAGGAAATTGTGCCTCGAGGCGGGTCTCGTGCTGGCGAGGCGAGGCGAGGCGAGGCGAGGCGAGGCGAGGCGACATACAGTACACGTGAGGCAGCGGGTATGGTTACAATTTTTTACACTCGCAATTAAACTCTTTCGCTTCTCACTCCAGTCTTGATGGTGAAACTGTCGTCTTAAAGTAATCCTGTAATCCTGTTAAGTACTATAATTCGAGGAACTATGTTTATATAATTAGCAAAACGTCGTATACACCGGATACACTATACAGTCGGCGGAGAAAGTTGTGTCGCCTCGCTCACCACTTCTTTAAAGATAACATAAAGGTTAATCATCGAACAAACACATTCACAATACAGAAATACGATATTCAGGGGGTAAATTAATATACGTCTCTGTTTTTTCAGTTTACAAACCCTTGAAGCTTATATTTCCATACTTACTTCATGACTTGGCAGATGTGGCAACAAGACATTTGCCTCCGACTGTACAGTACACATTTCCAACATCATCCCAATACTTAACTAGTCCAATATAAGTTTCCCACGATTGACGAAGCCTTTTTGAGAACTGCAGGCACCAGGGTCAACCTTCTCTCTCCCTTGTTCCTTCATCTGCCGCTGGGGTCAGACGGGGTCAAAGGGAGGGCATCACACTCAGATAGCGGCAATCACAGGGCGAACCCGAATATGGCAGGAGGTCATCGGGGAGGGAGATGGAAACACGAGGTCGCACTCAAGACCCCGACGATAAGAACTCATCCTCAGTGTTGAGATAGGGTACATGGGGAGACCAGTGATGCATGGTATAGGTGAGTGATGGTATGGGTGCATCAAGGTGCTTTCTTCTTGTCATCATCCCTTCACTTTTTATCCACATACTCCACTACATTCTTCCCATGTGTTCCCGTCCTCCTCATTCTTTGCTCCGTCCTCGATCCTTCCCTCCTTTGGTCAAAATTTGTCAGACTCAGAAATTGATATATACATAAAATGGAATTAATGGATATATTTCTCAGTCGATACAATTGTTCATCGACGAAAATACTATGTTACTAATGAATTTTGCTTTATTTCATTTCGGTTGAACAGGGATACCTTTGTTAAACCGCAGTGAAATATAGCAAGATTCATTAGTAACAGAGTATACTATATGTACAATACAGTTCAGACGCCCATCGTTCTGGCTGGTCCCTGCAGTATTTATGTCTCATTTTTTCAGAGCACTGAATCTGGCGTGTCAAGTCCTCGTGAGTGGGTGGTCCAGGTTTGGGGAGATGGTGTGGGTGGAGGAGGGAACAAAGGGGAGATGGTGCAAGTGGGTGGGGGAGGGAATTGGGGAGAGGGTGCAGGTGGATGGGGGAGAGAACCAGGGGGAGAGGGTGCAAGTGGGTGGAGGAAAGAGAGCAGGTGAAGGGGGCAGGCAGAAATTGAGACAAGAGGTGTAGGGGTAGTGGGATGGAGGGGGTGTGGGTGGGGAGAAGGCAGGTCGGGGTGATGAGGGAGGGCAGGGGAGGGTGAGACGAGGGCGTGGGTCTGATACGTGTCACGCCACCAAAGTTTTCCCTCTCGTGGTGATGCTGGAGCACTTGCAGATAAAGGACCTCTCACACGAGCACTAATATTCCTCAGTTCTCCGTCTTTCATCCTCCATTCTCAGGCTAGGTTTGTACTGTTCAGATTTATTGGTGCCCTTTAAACTTCTGAAATCAAATTGGAGGACTTACTACAAGTCTGGGAACCAAGTGTATTTTCAAGTTTCAGTTAGTATCAGTAATGTTTACATAATATTATGAAAATAATAGAAAGTGAAAGTCAATTTAAATATATCATTGTTACTAAAGGTTTCCTCAATCAATTAAAAATGGATTTGAACTGCTATAAGATTAAACTAGATCAGAAAATGTTTTGAGGAAGTGAATTTAACTATTTATAAAAGTGTACCACTATTATGCCAGACATTATGTTTAAGCGTTTATGCATTATTTATTCACATTATATTTTATGTAAAATATATGTATATATTTTCTGTGTGTCAGTCACTCATTCTGCAGACAAACTCCACAAAATGGTCACAGTTTTTTTCATGATGTAAAGCCACGATAATTTTTGTTCTCTGCAACCTGTTTTCAAACGCCTTAATGATGGAAGTATTGTGCAGACAACAATTTTCTTTTTGTTACTTGAGGTCATCAAGGTAATGACAAATACTTACAACGGTAGTAACACTTCAGTTCTTTTTCTTCCAATGGCTAAGGTATATTTCAGTTAAGTTTAGCTATTGTAAATATAACGAATTAATTGGATAGTGTACTCGCTTTTTGGTACATTGGAGTGCCTGGATTTCTCCAACGTATGCCGGAAAACGGGACCATATTAACAGAAATACTGCTGACCGGTTGCTGGGAATAGTTTGGAAAAATCATTTGCTCCAGATTTACCTGCAGCAGTGTACTGCCCTCTTAAGTCATAAAGAATTTACCTGGCCCAGCATCAGAGTATAACAAATGAACGAAAAACTCCCCCTTCAACCCAAATTAAGCCTAACCTGAATATTACTGTAAGAAAGAATTTATCGGACTCACAACAGCAAAAATACCGCAGAGAAATAATTGAGCGACCCACTGACTGTTCCAATATTATACTTATTTCCCACGTGATGGTCAGGGTGTGTACTGTCTCTCTGTCTGCCTGCCTGCCTGCCACTCTGACTGTCTGTCTCTCTGTCTGCCTGCCTACTTGCTTCTCTGTCTGTCTGTCTGTCACTGAGGTCTCCGTCGTCTTCCCTTCACCAGTAATTTTCTCTTCCCTTTATTATTTTCACCTTGGGAAATTATGCACCCAGGTTTTGCCATTTGATATACGGTCACTGGCAGGATTTTGTCCCGAGCCCGCGTTTGCTCACGACCCGAGATGAAAATATCAGGCAGGACCAAAACCAAAGCCACTGTGCTGAAAAAAATAGGAAAGATATCGAGGTACCCAACTTCACTTCACCTCTCCTCACCTGCACCGTTGCCAACACAATGCATTTTCAACTCATCATATTTTATACTTCCGAATATATTTTTTTTCCTTTGGGATATGGGAAGGTATAATGATTTTGCTGTGCATAATATAAACTCGCACTGTCAGTTCTATTGCCAAATATAAATGTTCACACTCATCAGAAATTAACCACCATTGGCATTAGAGACCCCACTATACTGGCAACATTGCTGGCCAGACCCCTCACCTGACCTCGCTAGCAGCTGACCTCACCCGCCCAATGCTCCTATCCACTCCTGACCCTGCCTCGCCCACTACTACAGTCACTGATACAAGTCTTCCTCTTTTCTTCTCTTACAATAACTTGTGTGTTTACATTTGTTGTGTTTATATAAGACCCCTTCCCTGCATGTGACCCCTTCCCTGTATGTGACCCCTTCCCTATGACCCTTTTCATGTGACCCTTTTCCTGCGACCCCCACTGATACTTTCCATTTTCTCTGCGTCAACACACGAATCACCAAACCAAGTGATGCACGAGGGCAAGTTTTTTTTACTTTAGTGTGTGTGTGTGTGTGTGTGTGTGTGTGTGTGTGTGTGTGTGTGTGTGTGTGTGTGTGTGTGTGTGTGTGTGTGTGTGTGTGTGTGTGTGTGTGTGTGTGTGTGTGTGTGTGTGTGTGTGTGTGTGTGTGTGTGTGTGTGTGTGTGTGTGTGTGTGTGTGTGTGTGTGTGTGTGTGTGTGTGTGTGTGTGTGTGTGTGTGTGTGTGTGTGTGTGTGTGTGTATACTACTCAGACTTCCTACTATGATGTACCGTACTAAGTTGTAATGGTAGTAAACCTTCATATATTTTATCTGCTGGCATATTTCTTGATAAGAATGAATTATGCGTTACTCCACAAACACCGATGAGCTTCCAGGAATATTGTACTGCCCAGAGGTACCATAGATTACAGAGAGACTCCATAGAGAACCCGGCAGCACTCCTATAATTTCTCCTCCTTGCCCTCGCCCCTACCGTAAATCTTACACATAATCCCCATATAATTTTGCTCCAGCCTGGGCCAGACCGCTTTATTCCGAATTCATGTATTGTAGAGGGCAGAGCGTTATGTATCATCTCCACAAGACATTCCACCTCGATGTTTTACTCTAACTCAATTTGATCACTCTTACAACTCCAAGTAACCTAACGTAACCTATCCTAACTCGAGTTAACCTGACCTTTACTAATTTAATCTACTCTCATCGAACCAGTTTGACTAATCCAGAATAAAAAATATCCCTGGGACTATCCTAGTAAAGAAAGTCTCCCTGTATCCTACGAGTGTTGGTAATGATGCAACCCGGCCCGACCCTTGGCCCGCGGGGGGGAAAGATAATGGTGGCCCTGCAGTCATCAGGCTCCCGAAAAGTTGATGGGCCGGATGAGTGGAATATTTTCTCCTTCACCTGCAAGTCCTTGGGGTGGAGGAGCTGTCTTGATCTTCCATCTGTATGTTTGTGTGTTGGGGGGGGGGAGGGGGGGGATTTGAAAGAGCGTAGTAGTAGTGTTAGAGTAAAAAGTGTAGGGGTTCAAGTTTTATGAGTAAGGTGAGGCGTATGGTTTTGTGAGTGAATATATTCAGTACAAAGTGTAAGTATACTATCTTACAGAACATTAGTGTATTGTTTTATCTTGACGTAAGATTGTATAGTATGAATACAAGTTGTCCCAACTAAAATTAATATGAGGTGTAGAGGAGTATACTATAATAATAATAATTATGTTATGGATATTACATGTCTGGAAATGTGGAGTGCAAGAACAAGGATTTCAGTGTACTAATCTTGCCGTATATTCTTTCGATTTTGTGAATGGAATAAGTTGTGATGAGAGAGGAAGAAATGTGTCTGAGTGGAGAGTGAGGTGTGGTTAGATAGAGATGTGTCAGAGTGAAGGGTGAGGTGTAGTATAGATAAGATATGTCAGAATGGAAAGTAAAGAGTGGTAAATAAGTCCCTGGAGGTGGCAGGTCGCGTATTCCGTAGCACTTTGGAGGGTGAGTGAAATTCTAGTCACCTAAAACAGCAGTTGCTATCAATGATTATATGAATAATCTTTAAACACAGGAATTAATAGTGCAGCTTTCGTAGTGAAAATAAAAAAAAATGTCTGAGAGTACGTGTTGCATTTGTAAGAAATGTATAGGCTAAAATGGAAAATACGAAAAGAAATTATTTTAACGAGGCAGTGTGGTGGCATCTATATTCATTTAAACGTTTATCTTCCTTATGTTCGTTTTCTTGTTCGTTCATTCGTTTATTCTGTTTTTAGATTCTATATACGGTACACACAGACCCATACGATAGATATTATCACTATCTTTTGCAGGCGTTAATTAATTCAGAAAACAACACTAAAAATAACAGATATAGGCCAGGACAATATGTCATATAATTTTATCATGAGGAAGTTAAGAATAATAGTGAATAATTATGCAACAGTTAAACGGGGAGTAATAAAACAAACACGCATTAATTAAGCCCTTAGCTACACAAATGAACATCAGATAACCTTGTCGAAACTCAGACCTGGCATCATAAACTGACATAATTACTGAAGTGTCCCAGATGTTATGTTATAGACTGACTGGGACTATCATTGAGGATTGGATTACCAGGGTTGTGTTGTGGCCAGGCTACTATAGAGATGTTTTACCAGGCAGTATAGTTTATTGTAATCAAGGTTCCCAAGATTTTGTCGGCGAATAATTATGTGCCTCTAACTCATACAAACTTGTCCACGAAACAGATTAACCCCCTAATGATTGTCTGTTTCGTGACACAGTTTAAGGTGCCATTCTCATGTAGAGGACTTCAAGGGGTACCGATTCCTCCAAACAATGTCAGAAGACAGACTACCTCATTGTTGCTAATAGGGAATCTGTTTTGTGGTATATCTTGGAGGAATCAGTACCGGTAGCCTTCCAATTTACCATCATCAGAGTATCCCATTAAAGAACTCAGTGTTGTTAATAGGGGTTCTGTTTTGTAGTATATCTTGGAGGAATCAGTAGTCTTCCAATTTACCGACAACAGAATATTCTCTTTAGTTAATGAGTGGCGTCCAAATATGAACTTCAGAGATTAATGATACTTGAGGGATAAACGTTCCTGCCATTTACTTTCTTATATCTTCTCCATCTTTATACAGTAATTACATTGTTATAGTAGCCAGCGGTAATTACAGTACAATATTGCGTCTTAGTACTAAATGAACCATCGTATAATCATATAATAATTCTCTTTTACTGTACCGCACTGTGAAATGAACTATGGGATAATTACCTACATTCTCTCTTTATCATCCCCCTTGTATTTTTCCGAGACCTTGATTTTTGTCCTTATCCTCATCATCAACAAATTGGACAACCACTACCACCGCTACCCCAGTCGCAACTCACCAAGGGTCCAGACATCCTAAATTAAACGGTGTACAGGATTCTGTTTTATGTACACAACTCGCCAAGAGCTAGAATTGTTATCAGAACATTGGTCTTGAACAGAAGGGGCGGGAGAGGATGGCAAAAGAATAGAGAGGTAAGTAACGTACTGGATAGATAGATGGGTACTGATGTGTTATTGAGGTGTATTGGTGAGAAGGCTATAACTAATTACTCTATTGTACTGTCCTAGAATAAATGACAAAGGTACTGGCCTAATGGAGTACTGGACGGAGGAGTGTACTGGTATCAAGAGGATGGAAGACAGAGGTACCGGTATTGTGTTTTGTGATACTGAGTTCTAGTAGAGAGGAGTTTACTGGTCAAAAGAGGAAGGAAGGCAAAAGGTGCCAGGAAGGCAGGTGGGGACCGTGTTGTGTGGTACTGAGGACTAGTGGATTGGAGGTTACCGTACCGTACAGTTTTACAGAGAAAAATCAAGAGGCAGAACTGGTTGTTAGGTAGACTACTGGAATTTTAAGGGAGACTGGAGAGGGAAGGGAGACTGGAGGGGTGTGTAGTGGAGGAAAGGGTGACTGGAAGGGTGTGTAGTGGAGGGAAGGGTGACTGGAAGGGTGTGTATTGGAGGGAAGGGTGACTGGAAGGGTGTGTAGTGGAGGGAAGGGTGACTGGAGGGATGTGTGGTGGAGGGAAGGGTGACTGGAGGGTTGTGTAGTGGAGGGAAGGGGAATTGGAGGGGTGTTTTGGGGGTGACGGTGGGGTCCAGTTGGTAATGAACTCCGGAAGTGTAAGGGTCAAGAGGGTGGAGGGAAGGGGAAGGACAGATAACGCTATTTTTCTAGCTGTAGGCCTAAAAGAGTGTAGCGGAGTCCATAAACCCTGTGGAAATATTTTGAATTGTTTCTGCTGAGAATTTAACACTAATACCCAAATCAAATATTTAAAACTCTGTAGCGGATAAAATATCCTTATTATAATATTTTCCACTTTCTAACACACGACCCACTCAACATTTGTACCCCAACCCACGGTCCAGTAGAATATTTTACTGAACCGTGCCTCAACCTCTACTGCATTCATCCAACACAACCCCCCCACAACACACCTTCCCACAAGACCCCCACAACACACCTTCCCACAAGACCTCCACAACACATTACCTATTCAACACCCCTTCCCACAAGACCCCCACAACACATGACCTATTCAACACACCTTCCCAACATGACCACATCTACACAGCTCCCTATACGACCCCACCAACACTACCTCCTCGCAACACAGCCTCTTCACACGCTCCTCTTATTATTCAACACGAGCAAGCGAATTATATATTGCTAATTGTAACAACTGAACGTAAAGACAATCACATTCCATTAACCACAAGCACAAGATCAAATTTCACTTATCACCAGTTCAGTCAGCCAGGCCCTTCATTATCGACGTCTTCGCTCCAACATTATGGTGACGAGTCTGACACTTGAGATACAGTGTTGGTAAATCTGGAGCAACTGATTCATACAAACTATTCTAAGCAACAGACCACCATTATAATTGTTAATCTGGTCCTGTTTCCTGACATACTTTGGAGGAATAAAGGCGCTCCAATATACCAAAAGTGTATTCTCCCCTTAATGGCATGAGGAGGAGCACTGACTTGCACGTGTGGGTGTCAAGTCAGGAGCAAAGGTTAGTTGACCCACTCTCCCTCCGTCCCTCTTTCCCTTCCTTCGTCGATGACATTTCTCCCCTTCCGCTTCCTCTTCCTCTCCGCCTGACACTTGCTTCCTCTTTCCCAATCGTCTCATTCCCATTCGTCTCTTCCTGCCTGTACTCCCACCCTCTATCTCCATCCTTCCCTTTCTTCCTTTCTCTCCTCCAGTTTACTTCTTTTCTTTATCTAATTTGAGCCGATATTCATTGTAATTACTTGTGCAGTCAGCATGCATATAATTGGTTTATAGTTAAATAAAAACACGTAATCCATAGTATTGTAAGTGTGTGTGTGAGTGAGTGTAAGGGTGACAGTAAACAGACGTGAATGAACGGGAACTTTACCGAAAGGCTACACGTAACTTTCATGTGCGTGTGAACATGTGCGTGCGTGACGGCGTACGCGCGTGACCGTGTACATGACTGAGACGAATGGGTGAGTGTAGCTGTGTTTGTCTTCCTCATTAATCTTAGCAAATGTCTCACTTATTTCCCCCTTCTTCATTGTCCCCTTTCTTTTGCGTCGCCTTACCATACAAAACATTCATTCATTTATTCATCATGTTTTGTTGTTGACGGAGAATCGAAGGCCACTCATTCCTCAATAAGCTTTCCTATCAAAAAGATCATTGCAAGATGCTAACTTTTTGGAATAGTTTCTTCCTATAGATAGATAGTACACATAATAATAAATTTCCGTCGGTATATATTTCGTACAATTTTCCCAGAAGCTCAACAGCCTTCAAAAAAATGTTAATCATAAAACGCATTCTTTGACCTACACTATTTCGGTCAGGTCTTGCTTGCTAAAGGAGAGAAGAATCCGACCAGAGAGAGAGAGAGAGAGAGAGAGAGAGAGAGAGAGAGAGAGAGAGAGAGAGAGGTGGGGGGTAGATTACCGTAGGAGGCAATCTCTGGTTTTTGCTGCCGTGTGTGTGTGTTCTGCTTCAGTGAGTATTATCGTGCATTTCTCGATATTTATGTACCTTAAGTAGCGGTGTTTCGTCTCATGGGCCAGGCCTTACGAGTGTGATCTCTGAATCGCTGGCGAGAACAAGGCAGACGAGAGATACCACCGATAATAGAAGTGGTGGTGATGGTGGTGGTGGAGATGGTGGTGGTGGTGTTGGTATTTTGGTGATGATGGTAGTGGTGGAGGTGGTGGTGGTGGTATTTTGGTGGTGATGGTGGTGGTGGAATTGTGGTCGTGGTGGTATTGACGTTGGTATAGTGGTGATGGTGGTAGAGGTGGTGGCGTTGATATTTTGGTGATGGTGGAGAAAGTGGAATTGTGGTCGTTGTGGTGTTGGTGGTCGTGATAATGGTGGTGGGGGTAGTGTTAATTGCTGATGGTGGCATTGGTGTGGTCGTCGTGGTGGTTGTGGCAGTGAGGCAGGTATCAAGATAACGCATTTTACTCCATCCGTTGGTTAAAACAATGAGAATTCCTTAGTCCTCTCGCAGCAAGTTGTTTGGGGTTTTGGAGGAAGCTTTCGATTTTAGAAGGAGAAGATCAGAACTGAGGATGGAGAACAGAGAATGGAGAAAATGTGTTCGGGAGTGGTATGATTTTGGGCCTTGCCTACTTGAAGGTGAGGAAGAGGAGAGGAGAAGGCGATGTATGTACAGGGTTAAGATGTTGGTGAGGGAGAGGAGGGGAGAAGTACTATACAATCATGATCAAAAGTCTTGGATCGTGTGAATGAAACAGAAGAAATATTACAGAGACCAATAGCTAAAGTTTCGCATCATATTTCGAGGGCTTTTCATCCGTGTGTGTTGCAGGCCTATTGTTATGATTGTACAAGATAAAAGTGTATGTGAGGGAGAAGGGAGGAAGGAAGGGAGAGAAGATTGTACAGGGAAGAGTTGTAAGTGAGAAAGTAAAGAGGAGGTGGTGAAGGAGAGAAGAGAATTAGATGATGGAGAGAAGAGGAGGTGGTGAGGGAGAGAAGAGGAAAAGGTGAAGGAGAGAAAAGAATTAGACGATGGAGAGAAGAGAATTAAGATGATGGAGAGAAGAGAATTAGATGATGGGGAGAAGAGAATTAAGATGTTGGAGAGAAGAGAATTAGATGATGAAGGGAAGAGAATTAAATGATGAAGGGAAGAGAAGGTAAAGGTTAGAACTAGTACAGGTACACTCGTAAAAAAAGGGGAAGGTTGTAGTACCCTGATATTTAATCAATGCTGCTCTCCACCCTTGTAATCCTTCCTTAACTTTTGTCATCCTTTTTCTTCATTCTTCCTTCTCATCTTTCATTTATTTTTTTGCTTTTTCCTCCTTATCAATTCCATTCCATTCATCTTTCTGAGCTCCATTTCTCCTATTTGTTTCTTACACTTTCTTTCGTTTTGTTCGCTCTTTTATTTTTTTCTCCCCCATTCCCCTGCTTTCTCTCCGTTTTTCTGTCATGTCATCTTCCTCCCCTCTCTAATCTCCTTGTATGTTCTTTTTTCTCCTCGTTTAAACCCCTGAAACATTCCAGGTATTCCATTTTTGTTTTTTTCATTATTATTATTATTTCCTTTTCTCTCCTTGCTCTCGTCCCCTAACATTATCTTTCCTTACCTTCTTCGTCTTCTATCCTCGCTCATATTTCCTTTCTCAGTCTTCATCATTTCTCTCTTTTATCATCTTTTCCCATCCTTTTTGCTCATTCCTCCTTTTTCTGTCCGATAGTTATGAAACATTGATGGATTATAATAATATGCTATCCATACATAAATAATAATATACAACCATAGTAATATCAACATATTTTTATTTTTTTATCATTTTGCTTCTGGATATTATTAGCTGTTAACCGAAGCACTCATGTTAGAAACAAGATTATTTTTTCTTCCTTCAATAGGTAGGAAATTGTTCTGGTAGACTAAGAGATCTTTTGTTGATAAGGAAGACGGCGTTCATCTTAAAGTATTGAGACGAGTTAATGATAATAAGTTGATTTGCCTGAAGCTCCTGTGTACGTGGATTCTTGGAGAGTTGGAGTGAGATACAGTTAGAATATTGCAGAGGACGAGGTACAGTACGTCGACCAAGTCACAGTTAGACAGTTACAAGACGTATATTGAAGGAATGTGTTACAGTTTGGTGTAAGAGAAAACTGAAAAATTTACAGAAATGGTGAGTTACATGCAGAAAGTTTTAGAATGGTTATTGTGGAGAGATTAGAAATGTTGTGACTCGTAGTGATTTATTGTCAACATATTACAGAAGGGAAATTGAGAAAAGGTTACAAATATTGTAAAGTTACTGTTTGAAAAATACCTTATGGAAAATGAAGAAAAATCACGATAATAGATTGTTATAAAACATAACAGAAAGGAAATCAAGGTAAAGTTACAGTGTCATCAATTTGTTGTTAGTAGTCAGTCAAGTTTAGTGTGTTTTGTTTAAAGATAATATATCGCTGTGTACACTACTTACTCTTGACATTATTCTTGTACTTCCTGGCAGTACTGTTCTGCCCTCAGTGGTAACACAGGTCTTGTACAGTAAGGTATAACTAACCCGGGGATGACCTGGACCTGATCTAGAGTGCAAAGGTTTGCAACAATAGACGATGACCTGTTGACCCGACCTGACTGACAGCCACTGACGAGGTGACACTTATCACTACCTTTCCACCAAACCTGTAATGCAGGAGCTGTGTTTAGTGTGCCAGTGTTTCTGTACCTTCTCTGGCCAACAGTACACATGCAAACTTCTCGCATTCCTAGGTGCTATCTCTGTTTCTCTGTGTCTCTATTCGTTTGTCTGTACCCCAGCCCACAAAAAACGCATGTTATCTTTCTTTTGTTTTTGCCTTTGTCTGTCTGTCTGTTTTTTCTCTAATTCTTAGTGTCTCTCTTTGTTTGTCTGTCCCGCAGCCCAAGAAAAACGCATATTTATCTAGACTTCTATTTTTTACTTCTGTCCGTCTGTGTTTGTGTGTGGGCTACATCGGCTCAGGAGAAGTGTTGGGATTTGTATAACTGTTTTTCATTCTCTATTGTTTCTCTCCGTCTGATGTCACTCGTCACAAATTACTTGTTGAGATCAGTGGGTATTTAGGATAACAATACAAACCTCACACTTATAACTGTTCCGTGTCTTTCTGTTTATCTCAGTGTGTTCCACAATGCAAGAGAAATGCTGTGTTTCTAAAATTGCTTATGAAATGAGGACAGAAGGTTAATTTAAAATATTTTCTTGACGGTAAATTGGTGGGCTACTAAACAGTCTGCTTTAATAACTAAATAACAAAACAGGGGAATCTGTTTTATTGTATATTTTGGAGTAATCAGAAGTTTTCCACACAATAGTAATAACAATTTTCCCTAAGGCTTTACCGTCTTGGCCACTCACTCCCAATGTTAGGATTTACGGAAGCGGTGGAAAGTCCATAAGTACAACAATGATATTATATTTATAATGTTTTTACTGGGGATATGGTTCTTTTCATTTGTCACATCTTAAAAGTGTGTGAGGGTGAATACACGTATGTGTATGCGTTTGTGTGCGTGTATATGTATGCGTATGTGTGTGTGAGTGTGATGAGAGGGCATACTAAAGGTCAACACTCGACCCCTGCGCGTGGCGTTATGACCCCGGGCGTGCCTGCTGACCCCGCCCCTCGCTGACCTCTGACCTCCGTCTGGGGAATCATATGTGCCGTGAAATTATATACATATAAATGTTGCTGCAATCGCGGATTCCATTATCTTTATATTTCAGCGGAAACATTTTTATATTTTTTAATATATATATATTTTTTTTAAGTTTAGTTTCGATGGTGGAGAAAATGTGTTTCCATATTTATCAAATTTTAAGATGTAAGATATTTGTTGACTTGAAGACTACTGAGCCCTCCAGATTATGTCACAAGAATAGATGACTTTAATCACCCTATATATCCTAAATTATCTCATATCAAGTAATTTTTCCAATTTCTAATATTAATCATGAGTGTACCTTGATCACCAACACCAATATAATCACACCACCAACACCAACACCATCACCACCACCACCACCAGACTTTTTTTTCTACCTGTCAGGACGCTAGGAAATTATAGACAATCATTACCCAAGCCAGGTCTATAGTGTATGACCACAGGAAGGAAGAAGCAGTGTGTCTTGGGTTGGGGTGAGGGCCACGGTTGGACCCCCAAGGAAATAATGATGACAACACTTATAATGACGGCAGTGATGACAACAATAGGCCACCTTCTCAACGGGTCATTCTATAGTAATAATACATATACACATACGTCTGGTTTACAACGTCTTCCTTAGGGTAGGTAAGTAGGTAGGTAAGAAGGCAGATGGATATATATATATATATATATATATATATATATATATATATATATATATATATATATATATATATATATATATATATATATATATATATATAGAGAGAGAGAGAGAGAGAGAGAGAGAGAGAGAGAGAGAGAGATAGATTCAGACGTAAGTAAGAATACCGCTGTTAGAATGATCTAATTAAAGTACCGGGTATCATATTCTATGTTTATCCCTTTGGATTTCTCACTCTAAAGACTCAAATCAAGCTCACGACTAGATGGAAAATCACATGTGTTCCTTTGTTACTCCACGTGTATCAAAACTTTTACCATTAACTGTGCGTGGCGTTTTTTACGGACACAAAGGTAAGGTACCCCGAGCTTCACCTTCCCGTGTAAAAAGCAAAAAAAAAAAAAAAAACAGTTTCAGTAATTGGAAGAAGGTAGGTGGTTCCCTCAGCACACTCCAGAGGTTCTCGCTGTGTAAACATCTTGGGCGGGAGGTGAGGCGGAAGCTTTTACCCTCAACCCGAGTGTGGCTTTGCTCACACTTACCTCCACCCACACACCTCCACCCACACACTTTCACAACAGCTAGAGGTATTCGGGAAAGGCAAGTCTCTGGGAACTTGCCAGAAAATACAATCCTAATTGGTTTGAAGTATATCAGAAATTATTTTAATATCTTTTCCACGTCATTTAAAGATATACTCCTGTTATGTATAATACTGTATATTTGTATGTATCTTAGTAGCATGGAACGCAACTTTGGCATTTTCACGGTTATTGGATTTCTCTGTAGTGATCGAAGTTGCCTTGGATTACCCAGAATAATCATGCAGAGGTATTAATATATCTCTATAATTTTTACAAATCCTATGCTGCATATCTGACAGGAAAAGAACTGTGAGAACATATGCCACTTACCGTATATACATTACTTCGCGGGTATCACATCTATGACTGTCGAACAATAGGCGAGAAAACATGAGGTCGATCCCAGTTATTATAACAATACACATTTATATTTCCATCACTTACTAATCTCTGGAAATTATTAGGAATCTTCAAAATGTAAGGAAAAATGGATAATTGTTTCCTGTATTATAACTCTAGTGACATTCGTTGGGCCTAGCCTGCCCCTTGGCCTGTATCGTGATTTAAAAATATAATTATTCTTTGGATCATGGGCCCTAAACATACCCTTGATGACCCCTGGGTGTCCCTGGCCCATACAGCCGCCGACCCATCCCCTTCCATTATTACCACCTCCACCTCCTCCACTCGTCCCCTACCATCATTACCACCTCCACCTCCTCCACTCGTCCTCTCCACTCCTTACCACCTCCACCTCCTCCCATCCCCTACCATCATTACCACCTCCACCTCCTCCCATCCCCTACCATCATTATCACCTCCACCTCATCCACTCGTTACCACCTCCACCCATCCCCTACCATCATTATCACCACCTCATCCACTCTTTACCACCTCCACCTATCCCCTACCATCATTACCCCCACCACCTCCACTCATCCCCTCCTTACCATCGTCGTCAAGGGGAAGGAAGGCTGCCACACTCAGAGGGTCGTAGGGAAGAATAGTTTTGATGTTGAGGATGACATGGTACAGTCCCGTCACATAGTCCTTGACCAGAGTGTAAGGGGAAGTCTGGTCAAGGACAATGTGCCGCGACTGTACATGTATGGAGGCGGTGGCAGAGTGGATACAGCGACGGACTGCGAATGTCATGGAGCTGGGTTCGAGTTCACGAGAAACATCTGAGGTTTTCCCGAGGTGTTCTGATGGTTCTTGCTGTCCGTCAAAATTAATATCCTGGCTACGCCGTCACGTCAAGAAACCACCCCCTACGTCTTCGTCAACTCATAACATAGAAGATGCCCAACCATATCCCAAGATGCTGTGAGAGACAGTATAGCTGCCCTCTCCTGATAGTGACGTGTCGTCATCTAGTGGTGCAGAAGAGAAGCTACCAACACCATGAAGCTCCACTCTCTCATCTAGTGCGACACTCAATAATCTCGGGGCTTAGCAACAGTCAGCCTACAGTCCCGAGGTTGAGGTATAGAAAAAAAAAATGCGTGAAGGCTCCTTAGACACACCACGATGGCTCCATAGACACACTACTACAGAGCCATCGTACCGGCACCACACCATCGTCAACACCACGTATTAATGTTCTTACCTACGTACGACCCTCTGTCCAAGCCGTGACCCCCACACCGTAATCGCCACCATACAAACATCTGTCTCAGGAAGTAATAATATCTCCAGGGCGAAGGTCCCAGTTGTCCTCGGAAGAGTTGGTGGGCCTATATATCACCTTCTGGTACCCGTCTGTTGTATCGCCCACAACATTACACAACACGGAAGATGTTTGGCTGGGTCATGATTTTGAGGTTGTGTGTTATTTTCCTTCTATTTTTATTAATTCAATGTCAGACCTTTTGTATTTCCAAGTTCATGCTAATTAAAAGAAATAATGCACTAACAATTAATTTCCGATTTTGAAGATATAATGAAAGGAAAGTGCAATACCCTAACTTTCCTTCATAAACATTACCGTAACAGTATAATTTTAACTAAGTATAAGCTATCATCGTGGATAAGTGACGGGGGCTAATCAAGTACTATAATTAGGAAACACGTGTTCACCCCTTGTTCCTCCGCTGAGTAAAAACTGTACCAAGTGAGGGAGGAGGAAAAAAGTGATACATTAGCGGATTTAATTTTCTTCCTTCCTGCCTCACTTCCACCCACGCGAAATGGGCCTGATTTTCTTTCACTTCAAATTGACATCACTGATATTGACTCTCTTTTGCCTTCATACTCTAAGCTAACATAAATTACTCGAAGCTAGTCGAATGTATCTTAATCTAACACCTCTCCGGTTAACCCATTATAATCAATATGACTTAACGAAGGTGCGTAATATTACCAAGGTGAATGTAATGACACGAAATCGGGCACAGATGTGAAATTTTATCGAGTGTATGGGGTGTGTGTAAAAGAAGGGACGATGAGCAAGATACAATGATAGATACACAAACTGACAGACATCGTGACAAACAGGAAGACAGATAAAATCACAGACAGCCAGACAATGACAAAAAAATGAAATTATAGATACTGAGGGACAGTTTTACATAAGAGAGACAGAATTGGATAGGACAACACAGGGAGAGAAAAAATTAAAAAAACAGAAAGACCGAGCTATAGAAGAGGGGTGGGTGGGAGGGTAGGTGGGTGGGTGGGTTGTAGGTGAAGGTGTGGATGGGGAGAGGATAGGGGATGGGATAGGAGGGAGGGGGGGAAAAGAGCTAGCAGAACTAAGTAGGGGGTCACCAGTTCGTCGCCTCTGCCCCCGCCACACGCACCTCCTCCATTAACTACAACCTGTACTGTAATTTTCTGTCCGGGTTTCTATGGCCCGGGTTTGTGTTGTGAAGGGGTGTGTGGGTGGGTGGGTGGTGGGGTGGGGGTTGGTAGGTGATTGGAGAAACCTTTTTGTGAATAAATATTGGAGAGAAAGAGAAAGGGAAAGAAAAAGAGAGAATGAGAGAATACGTAATTAGTGTTTTCTTGTCTTTGATAATGAGTAAGGTATGTATATATTAGAGCAATTGAAGACCTCGTTATTCCTTTAAGTGTGTATGCACGAGTAATGTTGCAAATTTATTATAAAGGTTAGATAAATAATGCAACAACATGGGACTGATTGATATAATATTATGAACTGATATATTATGTATATACATACCTGCGACTTTCGACATCCCCAGAAATATTCCAACTGGTCCGTTTATCACATATTAATTTTATATAAGAATTCAGGAGGAAATATAAAACTTTGACCCGCTACTGTACACAGAAGTTGCAGTTGGATTTACATATATAATTATAATAGTGTTCATGCGTTTTCCCAGTGAATATTGCAATCAAGTACTCTTCGTCATGGGGCATCAAATCAGGAAAGAGCTGCTACTCGTTCGTTGTTGATCCTCACTTAACTTTCATTCACCTGATACAAGACTTTGGACCGTGACTGTACATTACACCATCAGCAGTATAGGTAACTCCCCATATGCCATGGTGGTAACCGTTACGAGTCGGAAGGAAGGAAGGGGCGGGCGGCGGTGAGACCATCCCAGCCAACAGTCCTCCACCCCCCACCCCGACCTTTACCAGGGTGGGCGTTGGCCGCTTCAGGTCTTGCATAAGTGAGTGGCAGTGGTCATCCCTGGCTCCCAACACCACCACCTGCGCCATCCCACTATATTGCTGCAGGAAGCTCTGCGGTGGCCTTGCGGGAGTCTGCAGCCGCTTACACTAGTCTTTTGTGTGTGTGTGTGTGTGTGTGTGTGTGTGTGTGTGTGTGTGTGTGTGTGTGTGTGTGTGTGTGTGTGCACCATAAAACCTGGTTACAGTATTTCATGATGTTAATAACAATGCATTAGATGAAAAGGCATGCCGACAAAGTATTAATGGCAAGGTAAACTATATATTGTCTTTAAGATCATTATCGTATTTGTTGTACTGCGTGAGGCTACGTGTCAGTGCCGCTGTTGTTTATATTGTCTACTGTATTGGTGGTAATGGGTTGGTTGGTTGGTGGTAAGGGGTTGGTACGTTGGTGGTGAGGGTTTGGTAGGTTGGTGGTAAGGGGTCGGTAAGTTGGTGGTAAGGGGTTGGTAGGTTGGTGGTAAGGGGTTGGTTGGCTAGAAGTAAAGGGGTAGTGGATTGGAGGTAAGGGGTTGGTTGGCCCAGACGATCTAGCGGATATGCATATGGATAAGATAGATATATAGATACAGACAAAAATAATAGGATAGACCGATAGACTGATAAGTAGATGGAAAATTGTTATCCTGTATATTGTAGCACTGGAACAATGGGATGCAATGCAGTGATAAATAAAACATGAAGAAGCAGGTGTTACCCTTCCTGTCATATTACACACACACACACACACACACACACACACACACACACACACACACACACACACACACACACACACACACACACACACACACACACACACACACAGAGAGAGAGAGAGAGAGAGAGAGAGAGAGAGAGAGAGAGAGAGAGAGATACACTATGCATGGTGTTACGTTATACATGGCCAATATGGTGGTGTCTTAACTTAACCTCGCCCACATCGGTACCCACCCCGCCCTTCCCCTGACTTACCCTCAATCATACGCCACGCTCCAGTCCCTCCACACACACACACACACACACACACACACTCTAACTCCCCCAAAGCCCCTCAACCACCACCACCCACACTCCCCTCTTCTTCCTCTCCCCTCTTCTTCCTCTCCCCTCTTCTTCCTATCTCATCTTCTTCCTATCACCTCTTCTTCCTATCACCTCTTCTTTCTTTCCCCTCTTCTTCCTCTCCCCTCTTCTTCCTCTCCCCTCTTCTTCCTCTCCCCTCTTCTTCCTCTCCCCTCTCCTTCCTCTCTCCTCTCCTTCCTCTCTCCTCTTCTTCCTCTCCCCTCTTCTTCCTCTCCCCTCGCCTTCCCCTCCCCTCTCCTTCCTCTCTCCTCTCCTTCCTCTCTCCTCTTCTTCCTCTCTCCTCTTCTTCCTATCCCTCGCCTTCCCACCCCCACCCCTCTTTTTCCCCTCTTCAAACCCCACCCAAACTCCCCTCTTCTTCCCCCTCCCCTCGATCCCCTCTTCTTCCCCCTCCCTCGATCCCCCTCCCCTCCCCTTTATCATCCCCCCTCCATTCACCCCATCCAACAGCGGTCAGCCAACCAACCAACCCTCGCCTTTTCAACCATTAAGGGAAGTATAACCTTTTGTGTTCAATTTGGAGTCAATGTAGGCCTTCAAACGCAGCTATAAAACACTTCCCCTGTATAATTCCATATGCAGGGGTTCTTGTTTCCTGGCATAGTTTGGAGGAATCAGTAGCCTTCCAATTTCCCATAATAATAGGTTACTACTCCCTCCCCTTATACCACAACACATCCCCTTATAGCAACAACATTCCCTCTTCATAAAGGTAAGGTTCCGGTATAGACTTTGTATTGCTCTGCTGCCCTTCCTGTACTTCACACACACACACACACGCGCACACGCACACACACACATCCCCCTTGTTTCCTCTCTTGTGCACCTTTTTTCTGATTTTTCCTCTAACCTCATTTATTCTTTTCCACTTTCCTCATTGTTCTCTTATTCCTCTTCTTTTTTCCTCTTTTCTTTTATCCTCTTTCTTTTTTCCTCTTTCCCTTTTCTCTTTTACCTATTTGCTTTATCTCATTTTCCTCTCTCCCTTTTACTCTTGTGTACTCTTCTTATTTATCTTTGTGCATCTTCGCTTCTGTAGTGTTACTTTTCGTTTACTGTTCTCTCTCTCTCTCTCTCTCTCTCTCTCTCTCTCTCTCTCTCTCTCTCTCTCTCTCTCTCTCTCTCTCTCTCTCTCTCTCTCTCTCTCTCTCTCTCTCTCTCTCTCTCTCTCTCTCTCTCTCTCTCTCTCTCTCTCTCTCTCTCTCTCTCTCTCTCTCTCTCTCTCTCTCTCTCTCTCTGTATACGTATCCATTCTTTCCTTTTTTTTTCTTTTTTTTCTGTATCGTCTTCTTCCTTCTGCATCATCATCTATCCTGCTTTCCCCATATATATATTCCCCTGCCACCACCCCCTGTCTCCTGCCATCCCCTGTTCCCTGCTTTTCCTTCGTCATCTCCGCTGATATATAAACCCATTTACCTTCATGAAATATAATGTGAGAGGACAGACAGCTCTCAATAACAAAGTGTGTGTTGGGGGAGAGGCGATGGTGTCTGTCCCTCTGCCCTCCCCCTCACCTACCCTATTATCTCCCTCCATTCCCAATTCTTCCTTCCTTACTTTTTTCTCCCTTTCCTATTTTTTTTCTCAATTCCTCTCTCTCATCTTTCCTCCTACCTTCTTTTTCTCTTCCTCCTTTCTTCCCTCCCTCCTTCAGGTGTACCACGCCCTTCCCTTCGCAACGCCCTTCTCCAAGTCATTCATCTTGTTCTCACCTGATTGCCTCCCTCCTCACTTCTTTCCTCCCTCCCCTACTCACTTATACCTCCCTCTCTCCCTCCCTCCTTTCTTTCCTCCCTCCCCATCTCACCTATACCTCCCTCCCTCCCTCCTTCTTTCCTCCCTCCCTCCCTCCTTCTTTCCTCCCTCCCTACTTTTTTCCTCCCCTACTTTTTTCCTCCCTCCCTACTTTTTTCCTCCCTCCCTACTTTTTTCCTCCCTCCTTCTTTCCTCCCTCCTCCTTCTTTCCTCCCTCCCTCCTTCTTTCCTCCCTCCCTCCTCCTTTCCTCCCTCCCTCCTTCTTTCCTCCCTCCCTCCTTCTTTCCTCCCTCCCTCCTTCTTTCCTCCCTCCCTCCCTCCTTCTTTCCTCCTCCCTCCCTCCTTCTTTCCTTCCTCCTCCCTCCTTCTTTCCTCCTCCCTCCTGTTTTCCTTCCTCTCCCCTCACCTACCTCCCTCCTTACTTATCTCCTCCCCCCCCTTCACCTACTTCCCTCATTACTTCTTTCATTCCCCTTCTCTCTCACCTATCCCCCTCCCTCCCTTCCTCCTTACACACACACACACACACACACACACACACACACACACACACACACACACACCTCTTTGCATCCCATT
>JAWQEG010003421.1:0-33435 GCA_033782935.1 Petrolisthes cinctipes | reverse complement strand
GTAGTAGTAGTAGTAGTAGTAGTAATAGTAATAATAATAATAATAGTAGTAGTAGTAGTAGTAGTAGTAGTAGTAGTAGTAGTAGTAGTAGTAGTAGTAGTAGTAGTAGTAGTAGTAGTAGTAGTAGTAGTAGTAGTAGTAGTAGTAGTAATAATAATAATAATAATAATAATAATAATAATAATAGTAGTAGTAGTAGTAGTAGTAATAATAATAATAGTAGTAGTTATAATCATAGTAGAATATTAATGTCACCTTAATCAATATAATCCAATTGGTTACTAACTTTTTATAAAACTATTATTATTATTATTATTATTATTATTATTATTATTATACTGTCCTGATTTAATACTATTGATTTTAACTGAACACATGGGGTTTAGTTTTGTTTTTCCTTCCAACATACACACTCACACACACATACACACATATACACACATACACACATATACACACACACACATACACACACACACACACACACACATATACACATACACACACATACACACACACACTCTCTCTCTCTCTCTCTTTCTCTCTCTCTCTCTCAACAATATCATACCGTTACTCTCTTTCTTTCTCTCTCTCTCTCTCTCTCTCTCTCTCTCTCTCTCTCTCTCTCTCTCTTTCAACAATATTATACCGGTACTTTTATTTCTCTCTTCCATTCTCTCTCTCTCTCTCTCTCTCTCTCTCTCTCTCTCTCTCTCTCTCTCTCTCTCTCTCTCTCTCTCTCAACAATATTATACTCTCATTCTCTCTTCCATTCTCTCTCTCTCTCTCTCTCTCTCTCTCTCTCTCTCTCTCTCTCTCAACAATATTATACCAGCACTCTCTTTCTCTCTTCCATTCTCTCTCTCTCTCTCTCTCTCTCTCAACAATATTATACTCTCTCTCTCTCTCTCTCTCTCTCTCTCTGAATCTCAGTACTTCTTTCCCTCCCCTCCCTCCTCTCTCTCTCCCCCCACCCCACCATTATATATCTACCCCCCCTCCCTCTCCCCCCACCCCACCCCACCCCCCTCTCCCCCCCAACCCCCCCAAACCCCCACCCCCTCCCCCCCAGGTAATCACTCTTACTCTCCTCCACAGTTCCTTGTTCATGAGTAAAGTAGGTGACCTAGATACTACCCCCCTAAATCCCCCCCCGCCCCCACCCCCCCCCACCCCCGCCCCACTTACTCCCTCCTTCCTCCTACCTACATACTCACTCCTCCCTCCATCCTACCTACTTCTTACCCTCCCATCCTACCTACCCCCACTCCATCCTCCATCCTTCCCCCTCCATCCTCCATCCTACCTACATACTCACCCCACTCCTTCCTCCATCCTCCCCCCTCCAACCTACTTACCCTCCCATCCTACCTACTTCTCCCCTCCTCCCCCCATCCCCCCTCCCATCCTACCTACCTACCTACCCCCACTCCATCCTCCATCCTCCCCCCTCCTACCTACATAATCACCCTCCCATCCTACCTACATCCTCCCATCCTACCTCCATCCTCCATCACCCTCCCATCCTACCTATCCCCCACTCCTACCTCCTACTCTCCACCCCACCCCTCCCCTCCATCCTCCCTCCCTCCAACCTACTTACCCTCCCATCCTACCCCCATCCTCCCCCCTCCAACCCACTTACCCTTCCATCCTACCTACTTCTCCCCCCATCCCACTCCTCCCTCCATCCTCCCTCCCTCCAACCTACTTACCCTCCCATCCTACCTACTTCTCCCTACTCCTACCTCCATCCCCACTCCCATCCTCCCCCCTCCAACCTACTTACCCTCCCATCCTACTTACCCTCCCATCCTACCTACTTCTCTTTACTCCTCCCTCCATCCTACCTACTTCTCCCCTCCTCCCTCCATCCTACCTACTTCTCCCCTCCTCCCCCCTCCCTCCTATCTCCCCCTCCTCCCCCTCCTACCCCCTCCCACTCCCCCCCAACCCACCCCCCACACACACCATCCCACTCCTCTTCCCCACTCCCTCCCCTAAAATCCTCCCCTCCTCTCCCTTCCCCTAACACCTTCTCCCCCCCCCCCTCCTTTCCTTCCTCTCTCTCTCTCTCTCTCTCTCTCTCTCTCTCTCTCTCTCTCTCTCTCTCTCTCTCTCTCTCTCTCTCTCTCTCTGTGTGTGTTTCAATGACTAACACACACACACACACACACGTTACTGTATTGCATCTTCCTCTCCCTCTTTTCTTCCTCTCCCTCTTTTCTTCCTCATCTTTCCTTTGCTTCTTCTTTCTCCCTTTTTTTCTTTTTTTTCCTACTCTCTATTATAAGAAGAAAAACGTGCAGTGTGCGACATTTAACATATTACATTAGTTAGTGCTATAAAATACTTCGTTTTCTTTGTTACATTACGTTAGAGAAAATGAACTTTTTTAACGGTAACTATGGTATATTTTCTAAACTACATAATATTAAAAAAAATATATATTCTAATCTAAGTTGTTTCGTTAATCAATAGACTAAATCCCCCCTGATGTAAAAATAACAAAGTATTAGATAAATTAGCACGATTTGGGAAGCTACATTATGATTTTTTTTACACACACACCTATATGGAAGGTCTCTATTCACCAACCAATTAAAGATTCATACCTTAACCCACCCTCCATCCTACCTACATACTCACCCTCCTCCCCCCTCCTACCTACCTACTCACCCTACCTCCATCCTCCTCCCTCCTACCTACCTTCCCATCCTACCTCCATCCTCCCCCCTCCTCCCTCCTACCTACATACCCATTCTACCTCCATCCTCACCCCACTCCTCCCTCCTACCTACCTACCCATCCTACCTCCATTCCCCCCCTCCAACCTACTTACCCTCCCATCCTACCTACTTCTCCCCCCCTCCCCCCTCCTACCTACCTACCCATCCTACCTCCATCCTCCCCCCTCCAATCTACTTACTTACCCTCCCATCCTACCTACTTAACTTCCCGAATATATTTAACTATCAACATATCAATTAACTCTTTACATGTGATAATAATGGTAGTGGGCGTGTATTTAATAATTACCCTTGAATATAAGTAGAGATTAAATTTATTTTAGAAAAAAAAAATAATATGTATAATATTTTGGTGTGCCGTTGAAAAGAGCAACAAATTATATTATATACACTATTTCGTATTATATTTCATAAAAAATTACCAATTGTATGTAAGTAAAGATTAAATTTGTTAAGAAGAAAAACAATAATAATAATGTAATAATATGTAAAAAAAATTTGATGTGTGCCGTTGAAAAGAGGAAAAAAATATTGGCTGTGGTTGTTGTTGTTGTTTGTAAATATTATTGTTGTTATTGTTAGTTGTAAGGACACACGTGTTTGACCACCAGAAATTGTTGTATGGTATGGTATGTTTATTATGGTGTATGTATGTGTGTGTATATATGTATCTACTGGTTAGGTTAGGTAGGGTTCGGTTACCTGTATCAATATTCAGTGGAATTATCTTGTGGAAATGTATTCTTTGCTAGATATTTCAATTTTAAGATACGACATTTCTGTAGCGGAGGGACAAACTGAGGTAAAGGCAGACAGTGTTACCAGATCCCCTTGGCGAAATAACGAAATGTATGCAGTTGTGTATATTACGCCTGACCCACCCAATCGGGATAGGTAAATATTGAATGAATTACCATTATTGCGTACGTTTTTTCTACCTTCATTACCCACTTATTTAGACCATTCTAAGACTATTTTCTTCTATGGCATTTTCTCCACAAATGCCCCATTTCCAAGATAGGGCATACGCAAATGGGGCATTTTGAAATTAGTCTGACCTTACCTGACCTGACCTAACCTAACCTAGACCGCATCAGACTACCGGGACCTAACCTGGGCAAACTACCGGAACCTAACCTGGGCAAACTACCGGGAAATAATCGTGATAAAGTACAATAAATGACTGGGGCAAAATACTGGGACCCAACCGGATCTGGCAACACTGCTGCAAAACGGTAATTCTTTCAATAAATACCGAAAGAATTACCGTTTTGTAGCAGTGTTGCCAGATCCGGCTAGGTCCCAGTATTTTGTCCCGGTCATTTCCAGTACTTTACCCCTGTAGTTTGCCCAGGTTAGGTCCCAGTAGTTTGCCCAGGTTAGGTCCCAGTAGTTTGCCCAGGTTAGGTCCCGGTAGTTTGTCCAGGTTCGGTCCCGGTAGTTTGCCCAGGTTAGGTCCCAGTAGTTTGCCCAGGTTAGGTCACAGTAGTTTGCCCAGGTTAGGTCCCAGTAGTTTGCCCAGGTTAGGTCCCAGTAGTTTGCCCGGGTTAGGTCACAGTAGTTTGCCCAGGTTAGGTCCCAGTAGTTTGCCCAGGTTAGGTCCCGGTAGTTTGCTGTGGTCTAGGTTAGGTTAGTTAAGGTCAGGTAAGGTCAGGCTAATTTCAAAATATGACCTATCTTGGAAATGTGTGGAGGAAATGCCATAGAAGAAAATAGTCTTAGAATGGTCTAAATAAGTGGGTAATGAAGGTAGAAAAACTGTACGCAATAACGGTAATTCTTTCAATATTTACCATTTTTTGGACCATTCTAACACACTTTTCATCTATAGTGTTTCTCTCGGAGATATTTCGAGATATAAACAGAACTTGGAAATTAGTCTGACCTAACCTAACCTAGACCACAACTGACTACCGGGACCTAACCTGGGCAAACTACCTGGATAAAATGGTGTAAATTATCATAAAGTGACCGGGGCAAATTTCCGGGACCTAGCCGAATGTGGTAGCACTGCGCGGCCCTAGCCAAGAACACGGTACTTCTGTAATAATACCTTCTTTTCTTTTTCTGCGACACATTTGTAAATCATAATAATTTCTCCTCTCTTTTTTCGTCTTTCTCCCAGTGTGTGTGTGTGTGTGTGTGTGTGTGTTTTATATCTATCTTTTTTTCTTTTTTTTCTGCGACACATCTGTAAATCATATTCATTTCTCCTCTCTTTTTCGTCTTTCTCCCAGTGTGTGTGTGTGTGTGTGTGTTCTATATCTATCTATTTTTTTTTTTTTTTTTTTCTGCGACACATTTGTAAATCGTAATAATTTCTCCTCTCTTTTTCGTCTTTCTTCCAGTTTAGGTAATTTTAGTTTATCTTATTTAGTGTTGTGCCCATCTTGTTGCTGCTCTGTGTGTGTGTGTGTGTGTGTGTGTGTTTTCGTGTTTTCTTAGACTTGGTACCCATTTAGTTGCTGCTCTTTGTACTTTTTCTAATTTGTTAATGTGTTTCTTGTAAAGGATGTGATTATTTTCTGGACCATTTCTTCGTCTTTATAAGTGTGTTTGTGTGTGTGTGTGTGTATTATTCCTCATTGATGTGTGTGTGTGTGTGTGTGTGTTCTGGTGTTTGTGTTTTGTTCATTATAAGTTAGAGATAAAATAAAAAGGCTTGATTTTCCCTTCAAGATTGATGTTGCTTTTATCAATTTGTTATGAATGGGTTTGTTTTTGTCGATATATTCAGAGATAAGATAGAAAGACATGATATTCCTTCAAATTTCATGTTGCTTTTATCAATTTGTTATGAATGGGTTTGTTTTTGTGGACAGAAGCCAGTCATTATGTATTTAAGTTTATCAGGGGAATTAAATGTACATATACATGAATTTACATTATATTTATTACTATTCTATTTTGCTAATAGGATACACTTAAGCATACAAATTATTATGTTTATACAATAATAAAGCAAATATAAAAATATATTATTCTGCTACTAACTACAACATACAGAACAAAGTAAAATAAATGATAACATAATCAAAATAATGTCCTACAAAATGATAATATATTCCTTTTGTTTTTTCTTGTTACAATGTAGACTGAAGGCTGTTTGTTATGCCGGTACCACTAAATACATGGCTAGCTTTTCTTTCTTGGTGTGATAACTGGTGGTGTTGTTGTCTTTCATATTCTTGAGTAGTTGGTTCATGATGTGTAGTTCGTATGCCGGCAGATGTTTCACTCTTTTGGGAATCGTTGCCTCGTCGTCTAGGGTGTGTTTGTATCTGCATGATTTTCCGAACCAGCAAGCCCCTTGTAGGAAGAACTTGCATATTTCAGGCTGATGAGTTGGTTTATTTTCTTGCAACTTGCTGGAATTCTGGGATGTGACTGTGGGTGTTGTTAGACTGCAGGTAATGGTGACCACATCCACGGTGGTTTGTGTTACCTTTTTCACATCCACGGTGGTTTGTGTTACAGGCTGAGATGTGAGTGTTGGTGATGAGGGGTTAGAATCGCACACATCAGTTGTCTCACGACTCAACTCGTCCTGCTCCAGTTTCCAGTACATGAGATCCAAGCAGGCAATTCCATCTTCTGCACTGTTGTGGCCTGTTGATTGGTTCTGTATATTTCTCTTGAGGTAGGATTTGGTTAGGTACCGTAGAGCAGGTTTCTTGGATGGCGCCGTCTTGTTAGGAAACACTATGCTGGTGTCAACAACAGTTTTGTGGATCAGCTTAAGAGCGTGAAGGTCGTTTTCGAGTCCGTGGCCCACAAGGATGGTCTTGTCTGAGAAGCGTGGTAACAGGAACTCTTGGACATCCTTCAGAGTTTTGTGTTCATTCTCCAGGTCACTCTCGGTTATTCCAGAAAATCTTGTGTTATAATCCGTAATGGGGTTCTGTGGCTTGACCATGTGATCATACACAATTTCTCCTTCTTCACCGATGACCGTCACACGAGTCAACTCAGAGCCGGCAGTAGTGTAACTCATCTCACAGTCCAAAGCATAAACACCATGAAGACTGATTTCACCTTTGCAGGGTCTGGTCTGGACATAACCGTACAGCTTGTCAGGGTTGTAGTTCTCTGAGACGTGGGTTGTAGCTAGGCAGCATCCTTTGGACTGGAGACCCTGACCACAGCAGGGATACTTCCTTACTGACCGGGCAAAGCGAGTCGTGTGATAGCTGCAGGGTGAAGACTCAACAGGTGCACCCAACTCATCCACACAATATAGGACTGAGCATCTAGCACAATATCTGTCGGTGTTGCTGGGACTTATCGTCTTGTATGGATTAACTGTCTTGACAATGGCTGTTCCTTCCTCATTTGGCTTGGGGAAAGGGTAGCTGTTCTCAGCCAATTGTTTCTCCGTCAGTAAATATTTAGTGAGACGTTTGTAGAGATATGAAGTAGCCATTTTCACAGGTATTATAATGTTGGTGATGGTTTTCCTTTAGAGGTATTGTGTAAAGTTTGTAGTTATCCTGGTATTGGCTATGTTAGGCTGTCATCACTAAATATGTAGTCAATCTGAATATAGGTAAGGACATTAATATTTGTAGTCAACCTGGAACTTGAGACTGTGAGATGGGTATTGGAAATGTGTCTTGTGGTAATATGGTAGTGAAGATGGATGGATAGCAAAAATGTGTGTTGTGGTGGGTACCAGGTAGTGAAGATGCATGTTGTGGTGGGTACCAGGTAGTGAATATATGTGTTGTGGTGGATACCAGGTAGTGAAGATGTGTGTTGTGGTGGGTACCAGGTAATGAAGATGAGTGTTTTGGTGGGTATCAGGTAGTGAAGATGCATGTTGTGGTGGGTACCAGGTAGTGAAGATGAGTGTTTTGGTGGGTACCAGGTAGTGAAGATGAGTGTTTTGGTGGGTACCAGGTAGTGAAGATGCATGTTGTGGTGGGTACCAGGTAGTGAAGATGAGTGTTTTGGTGGGTACCAGGTAGTGAAGATGCATGTTGTGGTGGGTACCAGGTAGTGAAGATGAGTGTTTTGGTGGGTACCAGGTAGTGAAGATGCATGTTGTGGTGGTTACCAGGTAGTGAAGATGAGTGTTTTGGTGGGTACCAGGTAGTGAAGATGCATGTTGTGGTGGTTACCAGGTAGTGAAGATGAGTGTTTTGGTGGGTACCAGGTAGTGAAGATGCATGTTGTGGTGGTTACCAGGTAGTGAAGATGAGTGTTTTGGTGGGTACCAGGTAGTGAAGATGCATGTTGTGGTGGTTACCAGGTAGTGAAGATGAGTGTTTTGGTGGGTACCAGGTAGTGAAGATGCATGTTGTGGTGGTTACCAGGTAGTGAAGATGAGTGTTTTGGTGGGTACCAGGTAGTGAAGATGCATGTTGTGGTGGGTACCAGGTAGTGAAGATGAGTGTTTTGGTGGGTACCAGGTAGTGAAGATGCATGTTGTGGTGGGTACCAGGTAGTGAAGATGAGTGTTTTGGTGGGTACCAGGTAGTGAAGATGAGTGTTTTGGTGGGTACCAGGTAGTGAAGATGAGTGTTTTGGTGGGTACTAGGTAGTGAAGATGAGTGTTTTGGTGGGTACCAGGTAGTGAAGATGAGTGTTTTGGAGGGTACCAGGTAGTGAAGATGAGTGTTTTGGTGGGTACCAAGTAGTGAAGATGTGTGTTATGGTGGGTACCAGGTAGTGAAGATGCATGTTGTGGTGGGTACCAGGTAGTGAAGATGTGTGTTGTGGTGGGTACCAAGTAGTGAAGATGAGTGTTTTGGTGGGTACCAGGTAGTGAAGATGCATGTTGTGGTGGGTACCAGGTAGTGAAGATGAGTGTTTTGGTGGGTACCAGGTAGTGAAGATGCATGTTGTGGTGGGTACCAGGTAGTGAAGATGTGTGTTGTGGTGGGTACCAGGTAGTGAAGATGTGTGTTGTGGTGGGTACCAGGTAGTGAAGATGAGTGTTTTGGTGGGTACCAGGTAGTGAAGATGAGTGTTTTGGTGGGTATCAGGTAGTGAAGATGTGTGTTTTGGTGGGTAGTGAAAATGAGTGTTTTGGTGGGTACCAGGTAGTGAAGATGTGTGTTTTGGTGGGTACCAGGTAGTGAAAATGAGTGTTTTGGTGGGTATCAGGTAGTGAAGATGTGTGTTTGGGTGGGTATCAGGTAGTGAAGATGAGTGTCTTGGTGGGTAGTGAAGATGAGTGTTTTGGTGGGTACCAGGTAGTGAAGATGTGTGTTTTGGTGGGTACCAGGTAGTGAAGATGTGTGTTTTGGTGGGTAGTGAAGATGAGTGTTTTGGTGGGTAGTGAAGATGTGTGTTTTGGTGGGTAGAGAAGGTGATTGTTTTGGTGGGTACCAGGTAGTGAAGATGTGTGTTTTGGTGGGTACCAGGTAGTGAAGATGTGTGTTTTGGTGGGTACCAGGTAGTGAAGATGTGTGTTTTGGTGGGTACCAGGTAGTGAAGATTTGTGTTTTGGTGGGTAGTGAAGATATGTGTTTTGGTGGGTAGTGAAGATGTGTGATGTGGTGGGTACCAGGTAGTGAAGATATGTGTTTGGGTGGGTAGTGAAGATGTTTGTTTTGGTGGGTACCAGGTAGTGAAGATGAGTGTTTTGGTGGGTAGTGAAGATGAGTATTTTGGTGGGTAGTGAAGATGAGTGTTTTGGTGGGTAGTGATGATGTGTGTTATGGTGGGTAGTGAAGATGTGTGTTGTGGTGGGTAGTGAAGATGTGTGTTGTGGTGGGTAGTGAAGATGAGTGTTTTAGTGGGTAGTGAAGATGTGTGATGTGGTGGGTAGTGAAGATGTGTGGTTTGGTGGGTAGTGAAGATGTGTGTGTTGGTGGGTAGTGAAGATGTGTGTTCTGGTGGGTAGTGAAGATGCATGTTGTGCTCAGTAGTGAAGATGTATAATGGGTACTGAAGATGTGTTTTGTCAGTAGTGAAGATGTGTGTTGTGGTAGTGAAGATGTGTTTTTGTTGGTAGTGAAGATGTGTGTTTTTGTTGGTAGTGAAGATGTGTGTTTTGGTGGGTAGTGAAGATGTATATTTTTGTGGGTAGTGAAGATGTGTATTGGTAATGAAGCTGTGTATTGTGATAGTATGGTAGTGAAGATGTATGGGGTGTTGGTAGGGAAGATGTGTGTTAGGGAGGTGTGGTAGTGAAGATGTGTGTTGTGGTGGGTAGTGTAGATGTGTGTTTTATTGAGTAGTAAAGATATGTTGGTAGTGAAGATGTGTGTGTTTGTTTTATTGAGTAGTAAAGATGTGTGCTAGGGTGGTGTGGTAGTGAAGATATGTGTTCTTGGGTGGTGTGGTAGTGAAGATGTGTTTGTGTGTTTTATTGAGCAGTAAAGATGCGTATTATGGGGTAGTGAAGATGTGTTAGGGTGATGTGGTAGTGAAGATGTGAGTGTGTTTTATTGAGCAGTAAAGATGCGTATTATGGGGTAGTGAAGATGTGTTAGGGTGATGTGGTAGTGAAGATGTGTGTGTGAGCAGTAAAGATGCGTATTATGGCGTAGTGAAGATGTGTTAGGGTGATGTGGTAGTGAAGATGTGTGTGTGAGCAGTAATAAAGATGCGTATTATGGGGTAGTGAAGATGTGTTAGGGTGATGTGGTAGTGAAGATGTATGTGTGTGTTTTATTGAGCAGTAGTAAAGATGCGTATTATGGGGTAGTGAAGATGTGTTAGGGTGATGTGGTAGTGAAGATGTGTGTGTGAGCAGTAAAGATGCGTATTATGGGGTAGTGAAGATGTGAGGCTGGACACACACTCATAAACAAAAACAATAGGAAAATAAAATTAGGGACAAAATGTTTATTATACGAAATTTGCGTCAAACTTCCATTATTATTTTTTATTTTGTTTCATTTTGTTTCGGCTAATAAGAAGAGTGAACGTATTATTTTCATTTTGTTTCATTGTGTTTCAGCTAATAAAAAGAGTGAACGTATTATTTTCATTTTGTTTTATTTTGTTTCGGCTAATAAAAAGAGTGAACGTATTATTTTCATTTTGTTTCGGCTAATAAGAAGAATCAACGTATTTTTTTCATTTTGTTTCAGTTAATAATAAGAGTGAACGTCAACCTCCCTCAGTTTTCACCATGGACGACGACAACAACACTACCAATGTTTTGAAGGACAAGGAAAAGAAGAAAACATTCACCTCCGCACCCGTGTCCAAGAAAAAAAAGGGGTTTAAAGGCAAGAAGAAACAGCAAAAAATGTTCAAACCCAAACCCAAGCAAACCAATATTGAACAAGATGAAATAAAGAGTCTTGAGGAGAGGACGGCAAAGGTATCATTTTTTTCTTGTTGTTATTATTATTTTTTTTAATGCATATATATATAATAAGAATTTAAATTTTACTACCACATTTAGTACAGTATTTATGTACAGTATATTTATTTATCTGCCAATGACAGTACAATATACTCTATCTATACAATTAATACACAAAAATATAAGTGTTTTTTAAGTTGTAAATAGGTACAATTGTGTAAAATTTAGGTGTACTTTGTCAACGAATATAATAAAGTTACCGAAAAAGCTAAAAAAGAAATTAAATGAGGGAGCTGGTATATTTTTTTCACCTTGCGGGGTGCGGGAATAGGGGGACAGGCTTGGGGCGGGGTTAGGGGGTGCGGGAATAGGGGGACATGCTTTGGGGGGGGTTTGGGGGGTGCGGGAGTAGGGGAACAGGCTTGGGGGGAGGGATTACGGGGGTGCGGGAATAGGGGACAGGCTTTCTACCCATCCGAAGCCTGTCCCCCTACTCCCACACGCACCCCAAAAAAAAAAAAAAAAATGGAATATAACCGTGGAGAGTGTACAATATTAACCAGTGCATTATTTTATCTCGTACAGTTGGCCGAGGTGAACTGGGAGGAGGTGGAGAGTTTCGACAAGCTGCCCCTCAGCAAGAAGACTCGACTGGGTCTGCGGGAACACAAATTCAAGGTGCCGACCAAAATTCAGCGGCAGAGTCTGATCTTATCCCTGAGAGGCGTTGATGTAGTGGCCGCAGCAAAGACAGGCTCGGGGAAAACACTGGCTTTTGTCATCCCGGTGAGTGGTGGAGAGAGAAAGATGGATTGAGATTGAATGTGTGTGTGTGTGAGTGTGTGAGAGACAGAGAGAGCAAGTGTGAGAGAGAAAGAGAGGTGTAGGTTTGAGAGGAAATGTAAAGAAAGATATGAGTGATGAGAAGTCAGAGAGAGCAAGTGAGAGAGAGAGAGAGAGGTTTAGGTTTGAGAGGAAATGTAAAGATATGAGTGATGAGAAGTAAAGTAATTGAAAAGGATGAGGGAGAAGGTGATATACAGATGAGGGACAACAGACACGAAGGAAAAAAATTCAGGAGGGGGAGCGATGGGAAGGAAAACAAATTAATTCTGTGGCGTCATTTTACCGAGCCAATAGATTAGTTATTAAATGTAAAATGAAGTGGTGGTGGTGGTGGTAGATACAAGTATATAATATTATCAGTACTGTATATTAAGGATGTACCGTAATGCTATACAATACTTATATATATAATTTTCATTCACACACACTTTAAATTTCCCACAGATGCTGGAGTTGTTGTACATAAGGAAGTGGACCAATGTTGATGGTCTGGGGGCAATCATTCTCACACCGGTACGAGAGTTGGCTTACCAGATCTTCTCCGTCCTCAATAAAGTTGGCAAGAAACATGAATTTTCAGCTGGCCTGATCATTGGTGGGTACAGTATTATTTTTATTCATATTTTGGGTTTATTTTAACATTTTCACGGATTACATATTTTCTTAAGAATTTTTTTTTTTATTATTATTTACCAGACAGATTATATTTATTTACACTATATTTACCGATACAGGAATTTCATGTCATTATTGGTTATTTTGAAAAAAGTGTATTATTTAATCTCTTTTCTATGTGCAGTACAGGTGAGAAGTGGGAAGGATTTATTATTATTATCAGTATTATCCATTTGTTTCCACCACAAAAAAAAATATATATATATAATAGTGTACTGTACCTACTTATGCATGTGTTTACTAGGGGAATAAATCTATTGTGTTTTGTGTGTACAGGTGGGAAGGACCTGAAGTACGAGTGGAGTTTGGTACACAATTGTAACATCTTGGTGTGTACGCCGGGCAGACTACTCCAACACATGACTGAGAATCCAGACTTTGACACCGACAATGTTCAGGTTTGTCCCTTGATATAATAGTAAAGTAGTTTGGTCTGTATCATTGAGTAGTGTTTGTTTATTTTCTGTCTATAGTTCTGACACCGACAATGTTCAGGTTTGTCCCTTGTTATATATATAGTAGTTTGGTCTGCATCATTGAGTACTGTTTGTTTATTTTCTACCTATAGTTCTGACACCTTACTTCCTTTGGGAACTTCCTCCAAGGGTAAGCCTGCTGACCATTCCAATTTTTACAGATGTTGATATTGGATGAAGCAGACCAATGTTTATCAATGGGGTTTGCTGACACCATGAACTATATACTGGAAGGATTGCCTCAGGAACGACAGACTCTCCTCTTCTCTGCCACACAAACAAGGTCACTTTTCTCACCCCTAAACTGAATGTCACAACAGGAAAGGTTATAATAAGTAACTGGTAAAATCCCTAATCCTTCAAAACTCTCGATTGTCATTTGAAAAAGATATTTAATATTATTTGCCGTAATTTTGCAGATAAAATCATATGCAGAGTTATTACTTGTCCTGCATAGAAGTCAATACTGTAGTGTTTATGAAGCGGTCATACTAAACATTGCCTCTCTTACCCTTAATTTTCTTCTTCTGTCCCAACTTTGATTCAAGTCATTGCCATCTTGTAGCCGATGATTCTTGTATATGTCCATTCAGAGACCCTCATTCCCTAACATTATTCATCGCTTCCATAGTAAACAATTGATTTAATGAAATAATTAAGGAAAGGGACTGAGTGTAAAATAAAGTGTGGTTACAAGTATTTATTAGCATTAAGGGGTATATTGTACATTGTTTTTGGTGGTCAATTTGGAGCAACTTATTCCTCCGAACTATTCGAGGCAACAGGACACTATTATTTTTGTTCATATGGTTCTGTTTTTTTTTTTTTTTTTTTTTTTTTTTTTTTTTTTTTTTTTTTTTTTTTTTAAATTCATTGCTCCGTAGCGTCAGTCAATAGGCAGACAAAAGTACACAAGGGTAGGCGGGACTCACGAGAACCCAATGACCACACACACACACATGCGCACACACACACGCATCACGAAAACATAACAGAACGAAGCACAAGCACACAGACAAATATTTAGCATACCCTGGAGGAATCATGGCACTCCAATGTACCAAAAGTGTAATACCTCCTGTATAATGTGAATGCCTTTCATAATAATACTGTATGTGGTTCCCATTTACATTATAAAGAATTATGATAACCGCCGTAATCATACATGTTACAGTATACACCCAACAGCTTATAATTATACAGTAATGATGAACTAAGGGGGTAATTCCTTTTGGGTACATTGGAGTGCCTTGATTCCTCCAAAGTATGCCAGGAAACAGGCCCAAGTTAACAAAAATAATGGTGTTCTGTTGCTTGGAATAGTTTGGAAGATTCGGTTACCCCAGATCTACCAACACAAAACTTCCCCCTTAACTATGTTTATTTTGTGATGGCAGGGATGTGAAGGATCTAGTGAGAGCTGGCTGTCAAAACCCTGTCTTCTGTTCTGCCCATGAGAACTCTAAGACAACTACTCCTAAGGGTTTGAAGGAGAGTTATGTGGTGTGTGAGGTTCATGACAAGTTTCAATTCCTCTGGTCCTTCATCAAGTACCACAAAAAACACAAGATTCTCGTCTTCTTTGCCACGTGTAAACAAGTGAGGATGAGTTTTCTTTACCCATACAGAACAATTGACGTCTTTTGTGGTTTTCGTTTTCTGGCTATAACTAGACAATTATTCTTGTTTAAGGGAAGCACAAATGTCATCATAAGGTTGCAAATTATTTTATTTTATATTTTTATTATTGATATGTTTACAATAATGTTTACAAATAAATCTGACTTTTTTAATTTTTAACTTTGTATGCCAATCTGATTTTTGGCATGTAATTACAGATGAAATCAACATTCTCTTTCCTATCATTTCAGTGGTAGTAAAATATTGTATTTTTTTTTTATAACTATGTATTGTATCATCTGATCATTTTTTTTGGCTGCCGAGTCCAACTAATGACATGTTAAGAGTTTGAATGTGTAATACAGTATCAAGATGAAAATATTCCTATCAATGTAATCATTACCTTTGCATAAGAGTTTGTGTAAAATTACCATATGTTTTTACCTTTGTTTTTTCCAGTGAACTAGATACTGTACCTCAAAAATTATTCCACAGTTAATGACGAGATATTAATTAATGTTGTTTATGTTTATTTCAGGTACAGTACATGTACCACATATTCTGTAAGCTGCAGCTGGGTTTAACAGTGTTGGCTTTACATGGAGGAATGCACCAACTTCGACGTATGGCAATGTACGACGACTTCTGTGCCAAGAAATTTGCTGTTCTCTTTGCCACTGATGTTGCTGCCAGAGGTCTTGGTAAGTTGGAATAAGTTAGGACAGAATTAGATTTGGTAATGACACATCTTTGAACATTTAACCATTACACCAATATTGAGATACTGTCTAGTCGGCACCATAAGTTCGTTGCATTTCCACCTGCAAAGTTATGAGCCTATTGATGTAAACACTATTGAAATGTGGAGATGATAGATAGACACTTCTCATAAGGCTAATTATGTATGTGGTTAGAATAGAAACTGGTTTAGAATATAACTTTATCTGGTCCTGTTAGCATTACGAAGTACATACAATGGAAGTGTCTTTATGCTGCTGACTGTACATCATATGGAACATTTTGAAAACTTAGGGAAACATAATATGAATACTTAAGGGGGTGCGGGAATAGGGGGACAGGCTTGTGGGGGGGGGTTTAGGGGGGTGTGGGAGTAGGGAACAGGCTTGGTGGGGGGGTTTAGGGGGGTGCAGGAGTATGGGGACAGGCTTGAGGGGGGGGGGGGTTAGGGGACAGGCTTGGGGGGGTGCAGGAGTAGGGGGACAGGGTTAGGGGGGTGCGGGAATAGGGGACAGGCTTTCTACCCCCCATCCCAAGCCTGTCCCCCTATTCCCGCAACCCCCAAACCCCCCCCAAGCACATTATTATATCCCAATAAATCCCTTAGTCTACTCAAGATAAGATTAATAAACTTAACACATTATTATATCCCAATAAATCCCTTAGTCTCCTCAAGATAAGATTAATAAACTTAACACATTATTATATCATAGTAAATCCCTTAGTCTGTATTGTAATGAATAACACAAGCCTGGGAAACATTGGGTGATCTTCAATGAGTGTAAAATGAAGTAAGTGGTGGATACAAGTATTTATTCATTGTGTGCTCTGAGTCTACTAGAGTATTTATTTAATTTACACTAACCACTTTCCTTACTTCATAATTATACACACACAGTTATTGTATTAATGTGGTAGGTAATTCACTTTGGTTACATTGGATTGCCTTGATTCCTCCAAAGTATGCCAGGAAACAGGACCAGATGAACAAAAATAAGTGGTGTTCTGTTGTTGCTTGGAATAGTTTGGTGGAATCATTTGCTTGCTCCAGATTTATCAACACTGTACTTCCCCCCTTTAATTAATACTGTACTGGTATTTTCTCAGACATCCCTGCTAATGTACTGTACTGTTATTCTCTCAGACATCCCTGCCGTGGACTGGGTGTTGCAGGTGGATTGTCCCGAGGATGTGACGACTTATGTTCACCGTGCAGGAAGAACGGCTCGGTACGCCAACAGCGGTCAGTCTCTGTTGGTACTCTCCCCTTCAGAAGAGACGGCAATGGTGTCCAAACTCACCGCCAAGAATATACCCATTGAGAAAATAGAGTAAGTACAGGATTATATTATTACGTGGAAATTATCTTGGTAAATTGGGGGGGTTACTGATTGAGAAAATAGAGTAAGTACAGGATTATATTATTACGTGGAAATTTTCTTGTTGGTAAATTGAGGGGGTTACTGATTGAGAAAATAAAGTAAGTACAGGATTATATTATTACGTGGAAATTTTGTTGTTGGCAAATTGAGGGGGTTACTGATTTCTCCTAAAGCCCCTTCCTTCCACACGAGAGGCAGAAGACTGAGGGCAGACACTGTTACCAATTTTGTAGTTGGGTGGAGGGCACGATTGGCCGATGGCTGCCGGGGACTGTTTGATCTGATGTCAGTGCCCGCCGTCTTTTTGCCTTTGATGTGGAAGAGGTTTAATAAGGGATCGGTTTGGAGAGGGGATAGTTTGGAGAGACCTTATAATTCACCAACAAAAGAATTTCCTCTTAATACTTTATTATACTATTGTTATTATAATAGTTTTTGTATTATATAATTTCTGAATGTAAATATTGTGTTTATTTCTGAATGTAATTATTATGCATATATTTTAATGTAAATATTGTGTCTATATTTTAATGTAAATATTGTGTCTATATTTTAATGTAAATATTGTGTATATTTCTGAATGTAATTATTATGTTTATTTTTTAATATAAATATTGTGTGTATTTCTGAATGTAATTATTATGTGTATTACAGAGTAGATCCCAATAGGATACATACAATACATATCAAGGTGGAAGTAATCCTGAGTAAATACAACAACCTGAAAGAGGAAGCTGTCAGAGCATTCAAAGCCTACTTAAAAAACATTGCATTAATGAAAGATAAGAAGGTCTTTGACGTCACATCCATAAACCTCAATGTCTTTGCCAGGTAATTATTTGTTGCTTCTGTGTGTATTATTATATTATCTAAAAATGTGTACAGTTAATTAAAATAACATCTTATAAATTATGAGTATGGCAGAAATAAATGGAAATATATATTATAGATAACTTGGGTTGCCTCAAGTAGATTTGGAAAGATATTTTTTTTATCAATTCATAAACATAGTATTACATATTGTATGATTTTATTCAGGTACTGTATAAAAACTATCACTGGTGCCTCATATTATTGTCTAGCTGCGAGTGTTTTATTTCATTTTCTTTTGGTTGTCAGAGAGGGATATTGGTAGTAACATAATTAGCACTTTGTTTTCCACACTCAGATTATAAATACTTCTATATTATTTTAAGTTATAAAATCACCAGCCAAGTAAGGAAACTGATCTCTGGTAACTTAACGGGGTGCTGGAATAGGGGGACAGGCTTGGGGGGGGGGGGTTTGGGGGGTGTGGGAGTAGGGGACAGGCTTGGGGGGGGTTTTGGGGGGTGTGTGAGAATAGGGGACAGGCTTTCTACCCCCCCCCCAAGCCTGTCCCCCTATTCCAGCACCCCCCCAACCCCCCCCAAGCCTGTTCCCCTATTCCAGCACCCCTCCAAGCCTGTCCCCCTATTCCAGCACCCCCCAAACCCCCCTCAAGCCTGTCCCCCTATTCCAGCACTCCCCCAAACCCCCCCCCAAGCCTGTCCCCCTATTCCAGCACCCCCCCAAACCCCCCCCAAGCCTGTCCCTTACTCCTGCACCCCCTTAATTAAATAAATGTGAGCTTTACCCAGAACAGTCAATAATAAATATTCACTGAAGTTATGGATATGAATTGTACACTAAAACCTCAGTATGATTTCAGGTCTCTGGGTTTGGGAGTGACGCCAAGAATCCGTTTCCTGGAGAAGAAACTGAAGCAAAAGTTTGGGTCGGATAAGGCAACGACCAACAAACCATTACAACCACAGAAACCCACACTAACCACACTCAACTTTAGTGCAGGTGGGTACGAGGTATATGAATGTGTGTCAACAGGAGTGGGTATGATGTGTGTCAGTAATTCATAGGTTTTGGCACCCCTTTGGATTACAGTCATACCTTTTCCTCTCTTCACGACGACCCAACCAAAGCCTAAATTGGTTCGAGAGGTGTGTGTGTGTGTGTGTGTGAGTGTGTGTGTGTGTGTGTGTGTGTGTGTGTGTGTGTGTGTGTGTGTGTGTGTGTGTGTCCTCATGATACAAAGGAATACAAAGGAAGTACAGGCAACAGGAGGCCTATAGTGACCTTTATCTAGGTTACCTGTTTAACTATGCTAATCTAGACTACGTGTTGAAGGAAAGGATAGCAAAAGGATGATGGTTTGGGTGGGCTGGCTGTCTTCCTGAAACTGCCTTCTCCAGATCTCGGGTTTTGACTCCGGTGGGCTAGGGATTGTTGTGGATTGTTATTGTACAGTCGGTAGCATAAATTCGCTTCCATCTAATGTATTTAATATTGTTAATAATTATGACAAAATAGTTGCATTCTGAACCAGTTTTTATTTTAACAACATACGTAAAATACCGATAGTGACGTGTATAAATAAGGTGTCGTCATCTAGTGGGACAGAAGAGAAGCTACGGTACCAACATCACCACGAAGCTCCACTGTCTCATCTAGTGTGTGTGTGTGTGTGTGTGTGTGTGTGTGTGTGTAACTCCTCTTGTCTCCTGTATAGTGACGTGTATAAATAAGGTGTCGTCATCTAGTGGGACAGAAGAGAAGCTACGGTACCAACATCACCACGAAGCTCCACTGTCTCATCTGGTGTGATACCCAATAATCTCGGGGCCTCGCAAGAGTCACGGGCTACTGATAGCCTACAGCCCCGAGGTTGAGGTATAGAAAAAAAAAAAAAAAAAAACTATATCTGTCATCTCTTCATTAAAATTGTATTACAACATCACTATTACTAATACATACATAGGTGGAAATGAAGCGAACTTATGCATAATATCGGGAGCCGCTCCTTACTGTATAACCTATTTCTGAATGCGAAGAAAATATTATGTAACCCAATTGTTCTCCAGGTGACAGCGACGATGAAGATGATGATGGCGATGATTTCCTAAGCACAGCCAAGGACCAGAAGAAATACCTCAACGACCTTCATGCCGACACTGACACCACCACCACCATCCATGAGCAACCAGTGAAGGCCAAAGAAAAAATGATTACCAAAGCAGCAGTAGCCAAGAAGTTGTTGAAGAAGAACCTACAAATCAACACTCGGATTGTGTTTGACGATGAGGGAGAGTTGGTGTTGGATCCCACAAAGCAACAAGTACGACAACGTATTTTTATAGTGACTTTTAGATCGTTTTTATTAATCTTTATTTCATTTTTATTAACATTTCGTGTATTTTTATTAATCTTTTTATCATTTTTATTAACATTTTGTGTATTTTTTATTAATCTTTTTATCATTTTTATTAACATTTAGTTCATTTTTATTAATCTTTTTATCATTTTTATTAACATTTCGTGTATTTTTATTAATCTTTTTATAATTTTTATTAATCTTTCTTTCATTTTTATTAACCTTTATTTTATTGCATTAACATTTACACCAATTTTAGTAACTTTTTATTAGATTTCATTACATTTAAGACAAGTGATTCAGACTTGTGAAAAAAAAAAAAAAAAAAAATCCTTATCATTGAATATTTGCTTCATATTATAATCAAATTAATCATTGTATATTTGGTTCATATTATAATCAACTTAATCATTGTATATTTGGTTCATGTTATAATCAACTTAATCATTGTATATTTGCTTCATATTATAATCAACTTAATTATTCTATGTTTGCTTCATGTTATAATCAACTTAATCATTGTATGTTTGCTTCATATTATAATCAACTTAATGGGAGAATTTGCATATCTGTCAGTGGATTTCAATAATATTTACATAGAAAAAATTACAGGTATAACGTACTGAAATATTACACATCTCTTAACCAGTGTAATAGTTCACCAAATGTTTTCACAGACTTTTGTTATAAATTACCGTACAAACTAAGCAATTTATTATTTATTATTATTATTATTATTTATTTATTATTTATTATTATTATTATTATTTATTTATTATTTATTATTATTATTTATTATTTATTTACTTAAATTATTGATATGTAAAGGGGAGATTATCTTGTTGGTATATTGGAGCACCTTGATTCCTTTAAGGGAGGTGTGGGGGTAGCGGGACAGGCTTGGGTTGGGGGGTGCGGGAATAGGGGGACAGGCTTGGGGGGGGGGGTAGAAAGCCTGTCCCCTATTCCTGCACCCCCCTGACCACCCCCCTCCCCTCAAGCCTGTCCCCCTACTCCCGCACCCCCCAAAACCCTTCCCCAAGCCTGTCCCCATACTCCCGCACCCACCCCCAAAAACCCCCCCAAGCCTGTCCCCCTACTCCCGCACCCCCCAAGCCTGTCCCCCTACTCTTGCACCCCCCAAAACCACTCCAAGCTTGTTCCCCACTCCCGCACCCCCCAAACACCCCCCCTCAAGCCTGTCCCCCTATTCCCGCTCCCATTTAATGGAGGTGGTGTTTCGTGGCAATATGTAAAGGACTCGCTAACCTCCTATTTTCTGACTACATCACATGGGTCCGGAAATATGTGAGCTTATTATTATTGAGAACTAACTTTACCAACAACACAGGTTTCACAAGCAGCCAGACAGATGACAGCCGAGGAAGTTGATGGTGGGATAAACATTGACCAACTGAAGGTGATTATGAGGGAAGAGGATCACATTGATAAGAAGTTACATGCAGAGAAGGCAAAGTAAGTCAATGTGTATTTGTTTGATCCAGGTAAAATAATAATGTTTTACCATGTCTGCAAATTATGAAGATACCGTATAGTATATATAATTTGTGGTAGGAAAATATTATAGTATGTCAGATTATGAAAGCTTTGTAAAATTGCCGAATGTTTGTTTAAAATGTTGGGAGTAAAGAAATGACATTACAATTTCCTTTCTGTAGCACATCTGTAAATTTAATCTTCTGAAGAGTGAGACATTCATTGACAACATTTTTCTTTTAAGTGATAAACATAATCATTTTAGGTATCCCAAAGTGACATGATTATACTGTAACATGAAGCAAACAATTACTCAAATCTCTTTGTTTTACAGGTTGAATAAAATAAAAAGAAAGGAGAAAGCTAAGAAGAAGAAGGAGGAAGAGGAGGAAGAGGACATGGTGGAAGAAGACGAAGAAAGTGAAGATGACGCGTTACAGACAATCATTGATGAACTACCAGACCCGGACAAAGTTTTCGGTTCTAGTGATGAAGATGAAGAGGAGGGAGGAGAGGAGGAAGATGGTGATAGTGAGAGAGGAGAGGAAGATGAGGACAGTAATAGTGAGAGAGGAGAGGAAGATGAGGACAGTGACAGTGAGACAGATGAGGAGGAAGTGACAAGTGAAGATGAAGGGAGTAATACTGAGAAGGCCGAGAGCAGTGACAAAACTAAAGTGAGGTAAGTTTGACAGTTTTCTTTTCATTTTCGTCCTCCTGCAAATCAGATGAGAACAATATTGCACTTGTAAATTTAGATGCATTTCTATGGCCTAATGTGTAAAATTTCAGCCTTTCTAAACTGTTGTGAGGGAAATTTAGAAGTGCATGTATCAATGTATAAAAATCTCAGTGTTACCAAAATATTGAGAGAAATTTATGAGTGCACTTATCAATGTATAAAAATTTTAGTGTTAACAAAATATTGAGAGAAATTTACGAGTGTATATATCAAGGTATAAAAATGTTAGTGTTACCAAAATGTTGAGAGAAATTTATGAGTGCATGTGTCATTGTGTTTCAGCGGCAAGAGGCAAGCGAGACAGAGAGCGAGGGAGGTGAAGCGGGCACGACTAGCACAGACCAATGACCTACAGACCCTACCAGTGGATGAACAGGAACAGCTGGCTCTATTCCTGCTTAGGGGACGCACTTAATTTAGGAGCGGGGGGGAGGGGGTGGGGGTAGTACAGTGTTGGTAAATCTGGAGCTGCCGATTCCTTCAAACGTTTTCAAGCATCTAACTAGCCACCATTATTTTTATTATTCAGGTCCTGTTTCTTTCTTTGTCATATTTTGGAGGAATCAAGGCACGCCAATGTACAGTTGCCAAAAAAGAAATTGCGACAAATCTTAATGGACTTTAACCATAGTAATATCCACAACTATTTGTATGAACTAGAAGCATGTATAACAGAAGGAAATATACATATCCTTCTGTAATACATACTTATGATCCCTACAAACAACTATAGACATTAATATATTTAATGTTCTATCAATAGTCGTCGCAATACCTCTTTTGGCAACTTTACACTCACAATCCAAAATATGTATCCAGGCTTGCTTCGAATGGCCTGATCGATTATTAATTTAGCGAGCTCAAGCAAATATGCAACAGGATAAGCGTTGTCATTGTTTCACTAGTATGTCAATTGATTCAAAACTTCAACAAGACCTGGATACATATTTTGGATTGTGAGTGTACCATAATTTGGTGGTCTACTGATTCCACCAAACTATCCCAGGAAATAATTCTACACATTGTTACTAATAGGTTTTATATATAGTTGTCATAAAGTACTGTAGTTGTTTTAAAAAGTCGTCTTAATTACAAACCCTGTAAATATTCTAACTATTAAGGAAGTAATTCACTATTGTTACATTGGAGTGCCTTGATTCCTCCTCCAAAGTATGCCAGGAAACAGGACCAAATGAACAAAAATAATGGTGTTTGTTCTGTTGCTTGGAATATTTTGGAGGAATCAGTTGCTCCAGATTTACCAACACAAAATTTCCCCCTTAAGTTTAATTAAGCAACCGGTACAGCTTCATAACTGAGTCGGACCGAACAATATCAACCGACCTGTACTTTAATTAAGGGACCATGTGATGTAGTCAGAAAATTGGAGGTTAGCTAGTCCTTCAAACATTGCCACGAAACACCACCCATATTGAAGGAGCTTGTTTCGTGGCATAGTCAGGAGGAATCAGAAGCCACCTAGTCTTATAAACGATCACAGGGTCCTTAAGGGGGTGCGGGAATAGGGGGACAGGCTTGTGGGGGGGGGGGGGGTGCGGGAGTAGGGGGTGCAGAAATAGGGGACAGGCTTTCTACCCACCCCAAGCCTGTCCCCCTATTCCTGCACCCCCCCCAGTCCCTCCCCCCCAAGAATGTCCCCCTATTCCCGCACCCCCCCAGTCCCCCCCCCCAAGCCTGTCCCCTATTCCCGCACCCCCTTAATTAAACCCTGGATATAATTATAATGATTAAATAGTTGTATCCACTGCTTCATTTTATACTCATTCCCTCATTGAAGACCATCAAATGTTTTCTCAGGCTCCTGTTATTAATTACCAAACACACACTTAGTGATTTACTTACTGAGCCTTTGTTAATAGGATAGTACTAAATTTAATCATCTTAATACCGAGGGCCTACTGTACACACATCCTCCACTATCCCAGAGATATTATATGATACTACAGTCCAGTTGGTAGTGGGTCAATTATACACTTCACTGTTATAAACTTTCACTGGGGAAGTAAAAAAATCAAGGAATAATATTGTTTTATTTTTTATTTTTATTTTTTTTTTTTTATTATTATTATTATTATTATTACATAACTAGTAACAATACATGTTTTTTTTGTGGACATTCACATTTAGGAGGATGGGGATCCCCTCCTCTGTAAGATTTCCCCAGCAAATTTTGTCATAGAGCACACACAAGGATATGCAATGTGACGGAGCTACCTACAGCGTGGAGATGAAGGACTGGTATATGTATGTATGGTATGTATCTTAGTCCAGGATAATGGTATCATCATCATCATCTTGGGTTATCTTAATGTGTTGTATCCCTGTGGTACTTGCTATTGATTCATTCATCATGTTAGATGTGGTGGCAATATAATCAGAGGTTGAGGAAACATTACTAGTGGTGGGTGACATTAGTCCCTGTACTTTGTGATTTAATAATTTGATAACATGAGTTTCGATTTGAATGGCCTTAAAAAGCATCTTCCTCTGCTCCTCCAATACCAACTCTGTATTGGAGTAATCAGAGAAAAGTGATTTGTACTTGGCATCAATAGTTTTTAACTTCAGTTTGTAGACCAAGGAGTGGACTCTCACGAACTGTTTAAAATGTACATCTAGAATTTGCTTTGTGACACCTAGTACTTTCGACCACATCTGATTTTTTGTCAAGTTGGGGTACTTGGCTTTGACTGCATTGACAACTGTCTCGAAGTTATATGGTGCAACACGGAACATGGGAAGGTGTTGATCCTTGTTATATTGGATTGTTTGGTTACTCTGTGACATACTGAAGCCATGTCTCTCATATTCATAATCTTGCCAGGCATCTTTACGTTCCTCTTCACTTAGTTTCTCATTAGTTTGGTTCTCCAAGAGTGAGTTATGCTCGTGGTACCGTACAATCCAGTTCTTTTGACGCTTCAATAACTCTGAAAGTAAACTGTCCTTTGGAACAATGGGAGTCTCCCTTTGGTTGACATCAGATGGAGTGAACTTGTACAACTGTGCCAAATCTTCCATCTTGTAGCAGCGTTTAATCTGCTGTTCATCAATGACTCGAAGGGCTGTTGACATCTTGGTAACCTGACGAGAGTATATCTTCTCTTCCATAGTACCTTCAGCCACAAAGCGGTAAATATAGCAAGGTTTTTTCTGGCCAAATCTATAGACCCTAAACATGGACTGTGTGTCATGTGAAGGGTTCCAGCATGAGTCAAAAACAATGACTCTGTTGGCAGCCACTAGGTTGATGCCCAGGCCACCTGCACGTGTTGAAATCAGAAAGAGTCGACACCTGTCATTAATTGGGTTGTTGAAAGTGTTACAGCACATACTGCGTGTTTCAAGGGAAGTAGAACCATCCATACGGAGATAATCCAAGTTTCTTAACCATTGTTTGTGTGGCAGGAATTGTAGACCATCTGGCTGAGGCACGTTCAGGTAATCATTACTAACCAGAGCCAAGAAATGCTCTATCATATCTAATGTCAATAAAGACTGACTGAACACCAGAACTTTGTCTCCAATGGCAGTACATTCTGTGATAATTTCCAATAGAAGGATCAGTTTACCACTATGTTCCACCTTGTCCAGGTAATCATCCATATCAATATCCTGGCCAGTGGTGTCCATTACGGTTGGTTGCCACCACTCTGGGTGTAATTTACCATTTTCTGACAGACCAGGGACAGAACTAGGTTGGTCAAATTTCATCACTTTAGCTTTACTTTCATATGTCTCCCCATCATTACTCTTCCTCTTCCTAGCTTCATTCACATTTTCTTCCCATGTTTTTGAAGGTGAGTAATCAGTAAAGTCTAACTTTTTTTCATTATCATTCTTCATATAAAGATCTAGAACCTTGGGATGTGACCACACACGAGACAATACAGCAAAGTCCTTAAACAGTCCTAACCCTTGTTTTTGACCATCATGAGCCAAGTTGTACAAGTAGTGACGGTACAGTCTGCACTGAATATCAGACATTTGTACTGATATCACATATTCATATTTAGGTGGAAGGAATTGCTTGAGTACAGTGTAGTCAAAGCGATGAACACATCCTTCAAGCATCTTGTGGAGGATGTGTGCCCTCTTCTTCATTTTGTTGACATCCCTGGTTTTTGCATCTACACACTGACCTTGTTCAATGGGCTCTACAAATACTTTCTGAAAATCTTTCTTGGATCCCAGTAGGCTGGGCCTCACAAACTGTATCATACAGTGATATTCAAACAGGTTGTTTTGTAGGGGTGTACCAGTAAGGATGATCCTCCTCTTAGTGCGAATTTGGTTGACAGCTTTGGACAATGCTGTCTTCTCATTTTTCAGAATATGTCCTTCGTCACACACCACCATATCTGGCCCTGGATTACATAGTGTCTTTTGGAATATGTTCTTCATTTCCTCCTCCAACCTATTGTTGTTACTGTTGGAAAGTCTGCGGAACATTTCATAACCTATGATACACACTCCTCCATCCCTCCACCAGTCATTCAGTTGGTTTGCTCGTTTATGCAGACTTCCAGTTGAGACCAACTCTACTACACGGAATGACATTATATCACCAAGCCACTTATTGAACTCAGAGACCCAGTTGTAAATAGTATTAACCGGACAACACACCATAATCCTAGAGATGTGGCCATTTGTTTTGTCATTGGTGAGCAGAGTATGACAGAAAGAAATGACTTGTAGAGTTTTACCGAGTCCCATATTATGTGCCAAGATACAACCATTACCAGGGTCATCACACTGAAGCTTCTCCACACTCTTCATTGAAGCATCCCACATGAACTTGATTCCCTCCAGCTGGTAAGGTTTGAGGACTTGGAGTAACTTTTCATCCACAGACACGAGGTCCACCTGAGTTTGGGGATCAGTGTCCAAAACAAATTTAACCGGGTATATTATATTCTGGTTAGATCCTTCACCACTTTTTTCTTCGGCCATTTCCTCCTCCCATTTCCTTCTTCCATGGCAATCCCCGCTTTCCATAATTGTATATATTGGTTCCGTCTATCAATCCCCTTTACTAAATCAAGGGGCCAATAAATACATACATACATTCAGACCAAATTTGTACATTTTATAGCCAACCTGGTACTGTAATTTTTTTGGCAATACGAGGAGGCTATCCAAAAATTTCTTTACCATTACAAATATCATGTATCTTCACTACCCATCACACCACAGTACATATCTTCACTACCCATCACACCACAGTACACATCTTCACTACTCACCACACCACATTACACTATACATCTTCACTACTCACTACACCACACTGTACATCTTCACTACTCACCACACCACATTACACTATACATCTTCACTACTCACTACACCACACTATTCATCTTCATTACTCACCACACATATTTGCTACCCACCACAACACACTACACATCTTCACTACTCACCACACCACACATCATCACTACCCACCACACGTCTCCACTACCCACCACATTCTTACTAGTAACTGCACCACACATCTTCACTACCCACCACACATCATCACTAGTAGTGATGATGTGTGGTGTGGAGTGATGATGTGTGGTGAGTAGTGATGATGTGTAGTGTGGTGAGTAGTGATGATGTGTGGTTGGTAGTGATGATGTGTGGTGTGGTGGGTAGTGATGATGTGTGGTTGGTAGTGATGATGTGTGGTGTGGTGGGTAGTGATGATGTGTGGTTGGTAGTGATGATGTGTGGTGTGGTGGGTAGTGATGATGTGTGGTGTGGTGGGTAGTGATGATGTGTGGTTGGTAGTGATGATGTGTGGTGTGGTGGGTAGTGATGATGTGTGGTGTGGTGAGGTTGGTAGTGATGATGTGTGGTGTGGTGAGTAGTGATCACTACTCACCACACCACACCACATATCATCACTACTCACCACACATCATCACTACCCACCACACATCATCACTACTTACCCACCACCACATGACCCCAAACATTAACAAAGGATAAAGAATTAAGGGGGTGCGGGAGTAGGGGACAGGCTTGGGGGTGGGGGGGGTTAGGGGGGGGCGGGAATAGGGGACAGGCTTTTTACCCACCCCAAGCCTGTCCCCCTATTCCTGCACCCTCCAAGCCTGTCCCCTACACCCCGCACCCCCCTAAACCCCCCCAAGCCTGTCCCCCCTATTTCCGCACCCCCCAAGCCTGTCCCCCTACTTCCGCACCCCCTTAAGTACAGTCACCAGCACTAAATAAATTGAAGCTTTGAACAGTCTAATTGAGATCTTATTTAGGCATTTATTTTTACGGTCTCTCTAGGTAGGTATTCGAACCACACATGTATACTTATTACCAGGCACCACACACACACACAACTATTCTAAACTATTCTAAACTATTCTATTCTATTCACACACACATACCCTGCTCTGCATTCCAACTCAGCCTCTATAGGTGTGCAAGGTTAAGGTCTGTTTTAACTTTGTATAGGTGTACACTCGTGATACCTAATTTCTGACCAGAGATGAACGGCAGGCACCACACACACACACACACATATACCCAGCATTCGAACTCAGCTTCTATAGGTGTACTGGGTGGGGAAATGAACAACAGCAGGCGATTCGAAGCTTTGTCCTACTCACACTCTGGTAAGAAATTGTGTATCACGAGTGTACTGGGTGGGGAAATGAACAATACCAGGCGATTCGAAGCTTTCTGGTCCTCTCACACTGGTCAGAAATTGTGTATGACGAGTGTACTGGGTGGGGAAATGAACAATACCAGGCGATTCGAAGCTTTCTCCTACTCACACTCTGGTAAAAAAATATGTATCCCGAGTGAGTCTGAATATGCGTCAGGATGGCCGAGTGGTCTAAGGCGCCAGACTCAAGGTATCTCTTCTCTCTGATCGAGGGTGTTGGGCTTTCTGGTCCTCTCTGAGGGCGTGGGTTCGAATCCCACTCCTGACAAGATTCTTTTATCATGGTTCGAGGTCTCTTGAAACTGATGAAACAGCAAACGGATAGAAGTAACGATGTAGAAAGTAGACAGACTGCATGTGACCAACCAACCAACCCAGTCCCAGGCAAGGCAGAAGGAACAACAACAAACTCCAATTATTGAAGGAAAGGAACGACAGGCTTGGCTTTGTTTGGTCGGAAGGGATTATTACTATAGACGTAAACATTTGGTTGGACGTAAGTAATATTTTTCCTGTTGTAGTCTTGTGATATGAAAAAAAAAAAAAAAATGTAGTAAACCAACCAACCTACCCTCTTTATACACTGGGGTTAATTATGTGAGTGTTGTTGTTGTTGTTGTGTTGTTGTGCACCCGTGTTCAGTAAACCTTCCTTGTTACACATTAAGGGGGTGCGGGAATAGGGGGGACAGGCTTGGAGGGGGGGCGGGAATAGGGGGACAGGCTGGGGGGGGGGTTGGGGGGTGAGGGAATAGGGGGACAGGCTTGGGGGGGTGAGAGAATAGGGGGACAAGCTTGGGGGGGGGGGTTTGGGGGGTGCAGGAATAGGGGGACAGGCTTGGGGTGGTGGTCATACATAATAATTATCACCTTGGTGTTGGTCAATGTGCCATCATATTCAAGAACGTTTGTGGTGTATACGATGGTGTGGTACCGGTACGATGGACAAACAATGGAGCCGTCGTACAGTACCACACCATCGTATACACCAATGATGTTCTTGAATACGGCCCACCACCACCACCACCATTCTTGTTCTGAAGTGTTCAATGGCAGGTGTGTGTGTAATTAGACGACCCCCAGCCCCCTAACCCCCCCCCCTAAACTCCCCCCCCCCCTAAATCCCCCCCTACCTAAACCCCCCCCCCCTACTTTAAACCACCACCCCCCTACCTTACACAGATGGACCCAAAACACTTGTAATTAGACAACCCCCACTCCCTAAACCCCCCCTAAAAACCCCCTACCTACCTTAAACACCCCCCCCCCTACTTTAACCCCCCATAAAAAAAACCCACCTACCTTATAACCCCCTACCTTAACCCCCCCCCTACTTTAAATACATGCATCAATCACACTTCTCTATCACCTTTTTCTGGCGCTATATGACCTCGTTGTTGTGGCGCTTAATATCAATCAATCAATCAATCAATCAAAATACATGCATATATCATAATTATTTACATATATGTTTACTGTACAGTCGAGGTCAAAAGTTATATCGAAACTCCTTTTTGATATGGTGATGATTAATTAACTTTGTGAATTATCTATATTTAATACAGGATAATTATTATAAAAATGTGAATATTACACACACATATACACACACATATACATATATACATACACACACATATATACACACACACACATATACATACATACACACACACACACATAATTATATATACACACACACACACACACACATATACACACATACATACACACACACACACACACATACACACACACACACACACACATACATACACATACACACACACATACACACACACACAGATGTAGAAACAGGTGTTAGAAGCCACACACCATCACCAACACACATGTGCAAGGTGATAGGCAAGACATCTGTGTTGTTGTTGTTTATGTGTGTGTGTATGTGTGTGTGTGTGTATGTGTGTGTGTGTGTATGTATATGTGTGTGTGTGTGTGTTTGTGTGTGTGTGTGTATGTGTGCGTGTGTGTGTGTGTTTGTGTGTATGTGTTTGTGTGTGTTTGTGTGTACTATCAAAGACAAAACTCCTGTCTCTGTCTTGTCCAATGGGTGGGGGTTGGGGTTGATTGGGGGGTGAGGGAATAGGGGGACAGGCTGGGGGGGGGGGGGGGGGTAGAAAGCCTGTCCCTATTCCTGCACCCCCCTAACCCCTCCCCAAGCCTGTCCCCCTACTCCCGCACCCCCCTAAACCCCACCCCAAGCCTGGGGGGGTTTAGGGGGATGCGGGGGGTTTTGGGGGGCGCGGGTGTAAGGGGGGAGGTTAAGGGGGTGCGGGAATTGAGGACAGGCATTCTACATACCCTAAGCCTGTCCCCCTACTCCCGCACCCCCCTAACCCCCCAAGCCTGCCCCCTACCCCCCTACCCCTTAAGAAAATACACTTGTGGGGAAATTATTATTATTTTTTTTTTTTTTAATACTCTCTTCTTGTGAAATTGTTTTTTATTTAAATATTTTCTTGTGGGCAAATTATTATTATTATTTTTATTATTATTATTATTTTCTTGTGAATTTTTTTTTTAATTTTAATACTTTCTTGTGAATTTTTTTTTTTTTTATTTAATACTTTCTTGTTATTATTTTTTTTTAAATACTTTCTTGTGGTGAAATTGTTTTTTTTTTTTAAATATATTCTCGTGGTGAAATTGGAGTTTTTTTAATACCGGTACTTTTTTGTGGTAAATATTTTTTTTATTATTATTCCTCCTAACTATGCCAGGAAAGAATTGAACTCCCTCCCCTCCCCTCCCCTTATCTGTCCCCTCCCCTCCCCTCCCCTTATCCCTCCCCTCCCCTCCCCTCCCCTTATCTCTCCCTCCCCCTCCCCTCCCCTCTCCTTATCCTTCCCCTCCCTTCCCTTTCCCTCCCCTCTCCTTATCCTTCCCCTCCCCTCCCCTTATCCCTCCCCTCCCCTCCCCTCTCCTTACCCTCCCCTCCCCTCTCCTTATATCTCCTTCCCCTCCCCTCTCCTTCCTTATCTCTCCCTCCCCTCCCCTCCCCTCCCCTTGTCTCTCCCTCCCCTCCCCTCCCCTCCCTTTATCTCTCCCTCCCCTCCCCCTCCCCTCTCCTTATCCTTCCCCTCCCTCCCCTCCCCTCATCCCTCCCCTCCCCTCCCCTCATCCCTCCCCTCCCCTCCCCTCCCCCTCCCCTCCCCTCTCCTTATCCCTCCCTCCCCTCCCCTTCCCAATACCAGAGAATTCTAGAAAGGACCAATAGAGATGATGCTGTTTATTGCTGTGTTTGTATTGCTTTGAATTGCTAAGTATTGCTTTGAATTGCTGTGTATTGCTTTGAATTGCTAAGTATTGCTTTGAATTGCTAAGTATTGCTTTGAATTGTTGAGTATTGCTTTGAATTGCTGAGCATTGCTTTGAATTGCTGAGTATTGCTTTGAATTGCTAAGTATTGTTTTGAATTGCTTTGAATTGCTACGTATTGCTTTGAATTGCTGAGTATTGCTTTGAATTGCTAAGTATTGCTTTGAATTGCTAACTATTGCTTTGAACTGCTTTGATTGCTGACTCACTACCCGTGTGGCCTCCCATCCTATGTAAAGTGATGATGAGGGTCACACACACACACACACACACACACACACACACACAGACAGACAGGTGGTGGTGAGCCAACTAGGCCACTACAACCAACACTACCACCCACCTACACTACCACCCACCTACACTACCACAATTACCACCACCACCATCACAACCATATTTAAGTTATAATTAGCACCATTTGACAGAGTAATAAATAATAATAATAATAATAAATAACAAAAATAATAATAATAATAATAAATAACAAAAATAATAATAAATAACAAAAATAATAATAATAATAATAAATAACAATAATAATAATAATAATAATAAATAACAAAAATAATAATAATAATAATAATAACAATAATAAAATAAAATAAAAATAATAATACTGTAATAAGAATAAGAATAACAATAACAATACTACTAATACTACTACTACTAATAATAATAATAACGATAACAAAAATAATACTAATAATAATAATAATAATAATAATAAATAACAAAAATAATAATAATAATAATAATAAATAACAAAAATAAAAATAAAAATAAAAATAATAATAATAATAATAATAATAATAATAATAAATAACAAAAATAATAATAATAATAATAATAATAATAATAATAACAATAATAATAAAATAAAAATAATAAAAATAATAATAATAATAATAACAATAATAATAAAATAAAAATAATAAAAATAATAATAATAATAATAACAATAATAATAATAAATAACAAAAATAATAATACTGTAATAAGAATAAGAATAAGAATAACAATACTACTACTACTAATAATAATAATAATAATAATAATAATAATAACGATAACAAAAATACTAATAATACTAATAATAATAATAATAATAATAACGATAACAAAAATAATACTAACACTAATAATAATAATAATAATAATAGTAATAATAAAAATGATAATAACGATAACAAAAATAATAATAATAATAATAATAAATAACAA